>JAWPHD010013956.1:0-64558 GCA_037043455.1 Cyrtodaria siliqua | reverse complement strand
AACATGAATTCAGGTGGGTTGTTTTCCCCCTCTGCCTGGAAGAATCAGTGACGCTTGCCCGAGAACCATACGGGGCGTAAATTATAGAAAAACGTTCACACATTTTGTATATATTCGGCGTGTTACCCTTTATTTACACTGACCCGTTTTATTTGCTTGAAACGTGATTTTACCCTCACATAAAAGGCGCCAACACGATATTTTCATACGCGTCATAATGACAACGCGACACATAAATCTGTCCTGCCGGCGCTCTCTGAATTTCAAGTTGTAAAATTGGTTGTATTGTCGTGTCTTAGCCCCGGCAACACGACGACACGACAAATACAAATAACGTATTTGTCGTGCTGTCGTGTCTTCGCCCTGCCAACACGCCAACACGACATAGCACAAAATCAGCCACCTTACTTATGCGTTTATTCTGCTTCCAAAGGCAGCTGATCCTTTTATAGGTTTTTCTGTCTATGGTTAACAGACTGTGACTCATGTAGTTTGCGATAAGCATGCTTTACACCTTGAATTTCTGGAGAACTCGTCTACAAAACTTGAATGGTATAAACACATACACTACTCAATTTTTTATAATCGGTCACCCAGGTTTTTGGAAAAAAAACACGAATACTAAAAATGGAAACCACCGAAACACATACCAATATTTTAATAAGTTTATCAACAAGGTTTTAGTCCAACCAAGGCAGATTAGGTTTTATAAATCGCTATCGATATTTGTTAAATGACGCAAGTTAAAATTTCAAATGAAAACATGAATATATAATTCGTTGAAAAGTGACCGGATTATAAAACTTGAGTAGTGTATTTTGGAACGTTCAAAGGTTACCGTTTCGCCTGTGGATTTGACATTTTCGTATATCAGTCTTCTCAGTGTAGAATGCGGCAATGTTTCCGGGATATTTATGGGATGTTTACGGAGCAAATTGAAATCAAACTGAGCAAATTGTGAAATCGTAACTGCAACTGAATGAAGTACCGGAATGGAATAAGAGCAACTCTTTAACATTATTTTCATGGCTGAACATCCATGAAATGTATTGAATCCATGAATATATAACAAAACAGTTCAGCGTTATATCGGTTTTATTTATAATGCCAAAAAAGCGAAAAAAAATTGCAAATCAGCTTGTCGACACTGTCACTTTAAATTATTTTTGATTTTTTATCTATTTGCTTTTGAATGATTATATCAGAAATTAAATTCTGATGAAGGCTGTCAAGTCGAAACGTAAAAAAGTCTCTGTTTTAATTTTTTTTAACTATCATTAAGGATTATATCAATAAGACCTTGGCTAAGTTTGACAGTGAACACTATTGACGCATCCATTGCGTAGATATTGCTTTTGATAAAAACAGCAACACTTATTTCAGCTTGATAACTCGCAGGTTTTCATTAATTGTGCAAACAATTGTTTTGCATTCCTATCAGGCCCATAGTCATTTACCTTATCGGCAGCTTTTTACGCTTACGTAAAACCTTGCTTGTGTAACCTTGTAACTGTTGTTTGTTTTGAATGCGTTTTTGAATGACTCAATTCTGGCATTATACGTTCCATGCTCGACTTCATAATGTATTCCCCACGCCTCTCGGAGAGGGGTTCAAATCATTCGCTGTTGTTGAAGCCCCTCCTGTCAATAATGCCCCGACGAAGCTCCAGCTGTCAATTATGCCCCTAAATGGCGTTTCACAACAAAAGGGACGCAACACGTATATACGTCGGACATTATTGACAGGAGGGGCTCAAACAACAACGAGTGATTTGAACCTACTGCCCACGCGTGGCGTCCGCGTCGTTTAAAAAAGGTTTCCAAGAACTTTCTAATATCGTTTTGAAAAAATACACTAATGCTGCGCTTTTTCATTTGCGTGGAAATGCGTACATATTCTGAATGCAAACATTATTGTGATTGAAATCGAATTTTGTTTAACAGTTGTTCATCAGCGCATATGTTATTTTAGAGCCGCGCCAGATAAACCCTCATCGTTATTAGGAGTAGGGCATGGTCCTGTATTCTTTTGTGCATCAATTAAGTAGGGGCCAACGGTATTACACCTCCTTGATTCACCTCCAATGCATTATATAGTGGTGTAGTTCTTATGCTTCATATGAAAGAAATAGTAAGACAAGTATTCTTTCTATCTACAATTCGATATTTACTGATCGATATCACGGATTAACTTGTTTGAGACGCCCCCTTAACTTTCCGCTGACATATTGGCTTGCTGCAGACATATTGGCTACCAAACGTGGAGGTCCAATATATCCGCGGACGCATTGGCACACTGCGGACATATTGGCACATTGCGGACCTATTGGCAACCTACGTGAGGTCCAATATATCCACGGACACATTGGCACACTGCGGACATATTGGCACATTGCGGACCTATTGGCACCCTACGTGAGGTCCAATATATCCGCGGACACTTTGGCACATTGTGGACATATTGGCACATTGCGGACCTATTGGCACCCACGTTAGGTCCAATATATCCGCGGGACACATTGACACATTGCGGAACATATTGGCACATTGTGGGTCTATTGGCACCCTACGTCAGGTCCAATATATCCGCGGACACATTGGCACACTGCGGACATATTGGCACATTGCGGACCTATTGGCGCCCTACGTGAGGTCGAATATATCCGCGGACACAGTGGCACATTGTGGACATATTGGCACATTGCGGGACCTATTGGCACCCTACGTGAGATCCAATATATCCGCGACACATTGGCACATTGCGGACATATTGGCACATTGCGGACCTATTGGCACCCTACGTGAGGTCCAATATATCCGCGGACACATTGGCACACTGCGGACATATTGGCACATTGCGGACCTATTGGCACCCTACGTGAGGTCCAATATATCCGCGGACACATTGCGGACATATTGGCACATTGCGGACCTATTGGCACACTACGTGAGGTCCAATATATCCGCGGACACATTGGCACACTGCGGACATATTGGCACATTGCGGACATATTGGCACCCTACGTGAGGTCCAATATATCCGCGGACACATTGGCACACTGCGGACATATTGGCACATTGCGGACCTATTGGCACCCTACGTGAGGTCCAATATATCCGCGGACACATTGACACATTGCGGACCTATTGGCACCCTACGTGAGGTCCAATATATCCGCGGACACATTGGCACACTGCGGACATATTGGCACGTTGCGGACCTATTGCCACCCTACGTGAGGTTCAATATATCCGCGGACACATTGGTACATTACGGACATATTGGCACATTGCGGACCTATTGGCACCGTACGTGAGGTCCAATATATCCGCGGACACATTGGCACACTGCGGACATATTGGCACATTGCGGACCTATTGGCACCCTACGTGAGGTCCAATATATCCGCGGACACATTGGCACACTGCGGACATATTGGCACATTGCGGACCTATTGCCACCCTACGTGAGGTCCAATATATCCGCGGATACATTGGCACACTGCGGACATATTGGCAAATTGCGGACCTATTGGCACCCTACGTGAGGTCCAATATATCCGAGGACACATTGGCACATCGCGCACATATTGGCACATTGCGGACGTTAAATACAGTACTGAACTGGCTCAACATTCAACATGAATTTCTTGTTACAAAGTGTACTGTGATTAAACCGTCTGCAACATCACAGTTGTGTCCTTTCTCTACCTAACTGCAGCTTGCTTTTTTTACGAAACGTCTTTGGATTTCTTTGGAATATTATGTGGAATTAAGTGTGCAGTATATACCATATTAAACGGGCGTATCGGTAAAGACGCGGATATAGGTAAATATATGTGTGTGGGACACAAGAGAGTTTAGTCTTGTTGAATGTGTTGTTGTATCGGAATCTATTTATAATAATTTCACAACTTTTGATGTTCATGATCCCAATACTTTATCCGACCATTGTTATTGAATGTTCTTTTGAAAATATCATTAGTAATGAACAAAATGCTCCATGTTCACGCGTAGTTTAGTCCTTGACCGATTATATGCAACAATGATGCGTGCATGTCACGTAGGACGCTTTATTCGTGGGTAGCTCGTTTTCGTGAGGGTATAACAAGCGTGCAAAATAGGTCTCTACAAGGAAGACCAAGTACCACAGTGACCCCACAAATGGTCAAACATATTGAAGACTTCATCATAAAAGATAGGCGAGTCACTCTGCAAGAGGTTGCTAATAGATTTGGCATTGCAAAAGGGTCCGTATTTAAGATCGTTCGGGACCACCTGGGGATGAGCAAGGTAAATGCTCGATGGGTGCCAAAACAGTTGTCACCAGACCAAAAAGCAAATCGGAAGACAATTTCTAAAGATCATCTAGCTCGTTATAAAAAGGAAGGTGATACCTTTTTGAACCGTCTCATAACTGGGGATGAAACATGTATTCATCACTGAGCCTGAATCAAAAGTTCAGTCTGAAAAATGGAAAAGAGCTGGATCTCCGCCCCAAAGAAGTTCAAACAGTCGCCTTCTGCTGGGAAAGTCATTTTCTGGGATTATAAAGGTGTTATTTTGAGGAACTATGTTCCAAAAAGTCGCACTGTCAATGCAAACTACTATTCTGATGTTGTCTTGCCAAACTTGAATGAAAATTTGCGTAAACTGAGACCAAGACTTCGAATGAAGAATGTGATCCTTTTGCATGACAACGCCCCAGCTCATACTGCTGCCAAAACGGTCGATTTATCGAAGACATACAAGTGGGAAACTCTTCAACACCCCCCTACTGCCCTGAACTAGCTTCTAGTGACTATTATGTGTTTCCAGAATTGAAGAAAATGCTTGCTGGGAGAAAATATGCCACCAGAGAGACATTGATTGGGGCTGTAAATCAGTACCTTCGACATAGGCCTACATCTTGGTTCGCCGAGGGCATCAGAAATGGGTTATGGATGTTGTGCACCTATTTAATGACCGTCCCTCGTACAAGTAAGCGTTAACAAAATAAAGACTGGTTTAATGAAAGTTGTGAAGACCTGAGAACTAGTTTTTATTTTCATTTAAATTGTTATAGTCAATGTCAGTCAAACGAAAACAGAGTTTTAATTATTAGATCACGCTCTGAATATACATCTATGTTAAAAAGATGTAAAAGAGATTATAATAACGAACAAACAAAAAGATTGGAAACATACAGGCATAAGAATGCGGAACTATATTGGAAAATGTTAATAGAGGTATCCCATGTAAAATCTCCAAATACATCATTGTCTGCTTTTGAACAATATTTTAAATCTGTCAATAATCCTGATGATCCTTTTTTCCAACCCGACGAAGATGTGTTTTGTATTTTAATGAACGTTTTTTAAATGGCGAGTTCCAAGTTATGTTCATTGAACTTTATGTAGTTATAAGTAATGAGGAAATATTAAAAGCTATTATACAGCTCAAAAATGGTAAAAGTGCCAGTCCAATTTTCTTTTAAATGAATACTTTGTACATGGTGCTCACCAATTATTACCGTATTTGTACACATTATTTTACACTATATTGAACAGAGGTATTTTTTCTGAGTCTTGGTCAGAGGGATATATCATTCCACTACATAAGAATGGTTCTATTAATGACACAGATAATTATAGAGGAATTACATTATTAAGTACGTTGGGTGAACTATTTAAGAGACTATTAAATACTCGTTTAAGCTATTGGGCTTAAAATTACAATGTATATATTGAAGCACAGATAGGCTTTCGCAGTGGTATGAGTACAACTGCCAACATATTTGTTCTGCATGGACTTATTACACACAGGGAGTGCATATACATATGATAAATAGTGGTAAGAAGATGTATTGTAGTTTTACTGATTTTAGCAAAGCTTTTGTTTACATAGATAGAAATAGTATGTGGTATACATGTAAATTAATACAATTGGGTGAAAGAGGTAAAATTTGCAATGTAGTTATCCTTGGCGCTCGGAGTGCGCCAAGGAGAATGTGTATCTCCTTTTCTTTTCTCAATGTTCTTAACTGATATTGAGGAATATTTCATTTTAAATAAATTTGATGGAATTGAGGTATACATGACAAAACTATTTCTCTTGCTATATTCTGGTGATATTGTTATTTTCGTAAGGAGAGCTAAAGGTCTTCAAAACGGTCTTGACATGTGATTATTGCGAGAAATGGAAGATAAAAATGAATGTTTAAAAAAAAATGTTTTCAGAAAAGCTGTATTGTTACCATGTAATTTAAGTTTTCTCTTCAATGGTGTACAAATTGAAATTGTGAAGTCACTTACCTTGGAATTGTTTTTACCCAAGGCGGTTCTTTCAGAGAAACGCAATTAACGTTAGCGGGTATTTAAAGCACAAAAAGCAATATTCAAACTGAATACTATTTGATAAGCTTACATGGCCCATTTCAAATTATTCTTGTGAAGTGTGGGGTTTCCACAGTGCAAACAAAATTGAAAGAATGCATACACTTTATTGCAAACGTATATTGAAAATAAAACGTGCAACCCAAAACGATGTTGTGTATGGTATTCTGGGCATGTTTAGCTTTATCAATAACATATTTTATAGAATTATTAATTATTGGTTAAATATTTTAAACAGCAGTGAAAACAAGTATTGCAAAGTTATGTATAATGTTCTAAAAACAGATGCTGATATTTACCCAAACAAAGTATCACGGGTAACCCTAGTTCGCGATTTATTATCGTCAATGGGTTTTTACTATGTGTGGCTAAACCAGAGTGTCGGAGATGTGGTTTAAAATATTTTCTTAGGTATAATTAAACAGCGACTTCATGATAATAAAATACAGTTTAGAAAGTTCATCGAGAGCTATATTTTTTAAAGGAATTGTTAGTTTTGATTTTTCAATTATTTCTTAAGTGCATAAACATACCCAAATTTAGAATATCGATGACCAGGTTAATTGTCTCGTCCCATAGCCTTGCTATAGAGACTGGTAGGTGGCATAGACCTAGAAGTATACCATTAGCAGATAGAATATGTATAATTTGCACAAAAAAAAATGAAGACGAGTTTCATTTCATTTTAGATTGCGATCTGTTTAAAGACATCCGAAAAATATATATTAAAAAGTATTTTTGTAATCGACAGAGCATGTTCAAATTAAAAGAACCTTCTTACAGCAAAAATTGAACTGAAGATAAAAAAAATAAATTAAGACAATATATTTTTAAAGCATTTAAATTAAGGAAAACGCTCATTTTCTCCTTCTCAATTTTAATGTTTTGTGTGTAATTTTACTATTTTATTTTCACATAGTCATGTATATTTGTGTGTGGTGGTTTATCATGTTTAAAAATGCAAATAGAGCATTTTTTATTGTGTTTGAAATGTATATGTATGTGCTTATATGTTCATGACATGGATATGATTAAGTATAATACATCTACCATAACATTGATATATTTATATATGTTTAGTCACCTTCTCCGTGAAATTGTAAATGGAAATTCTTACGTGTTCATGTGTTTCGTTTCTATTTTTGTTTTCTGTTTTTGTTCTCTAAAAAGAAGTCAACAGTATAACTGTGTTTATTTTTGCATCTGATATTTGTTAATACATGTATGTACGAATCTTACTACGTCTGTTAAAATGTATATGTATATACTGTATGATCACATGGGCCTATGGCTTATTGATTTTGAAATAAAATAGTTATTTTATATTGTATATAACCACTAGGACGACAGCCAGTCTACCCATACACTTACAATTACAATATCAACCCCTCATAATGTGCTTCAGTTTCATAAAAAGCATATTCATTTATCGATTGAAATCGTATGTATGAAATTTTTCGCCTTTAAAATTTCGCCAACTCGGTGTATTTTTGTTGTTAAATCATCAAATTGAATTTTAATTCATATGGTGTTCACATCGCTAGCAGTTGTACATATTAAAATAAAAGTGTAGTAAAACCAAAAAACAAGTAGGTAATATAACTTAAAGCATCCCTTGAAATAGTAGTAATGATTTATGCACCAAAAACTAGCCGAGTCTCGAGTTTTACATCAGCAATAATTAAATCAATTACGTTATGGAGCATATTGTTAGCTTGTTTCATTCAGCCAAAGGGTTTTCGGCAGAAACATGAGCAATTTTATGAATATATTCATAAGTTACATATCATTAGAACTGGAATTTATAGTGGTAAATAACAATACCTTACTTTTGAATAAATAAATATAAAATAAATAGTATACAGCCAATATGCTTCTTTTTGTGGGACTTTTCCGTGTAAATTCCTTGTTGCTGAGGCAGCATAAAATTAAGAAATCTCAAATGTCTTCAGTTAGCCCTAATATTTTGCTATGAAACGTTCGGTGTCTTATTTTTATCCAACATATTTAAATCATGTTTGGATAAAAATCCTAAAAAAATCCCCAACAAACATGCTTTTAATGCAGCGGAATTTTGTATTGAAAATTCCCTATCATAAACAATTTTCCCATGTGAAATTTTTCTTTCTCAAGTGATTTTTAAAAGAAATATATTTTTATTTACCACTGAAAATGGTCTGTTTCAATCATATACATCTTATTTGAATTTTGTCTTAAAAGTCCATAAAACCTTTGGCTGAAACGACACCCCATTACGTGGTTCAAGTATTTCCTTTCAGATCCCATCCAACTCCTTCTCCAAGAAGCGAAAACGGGGTTGGCTTGGGTATGAAATAATACCTTAATTTCAGCTTAAAAAGTTTATAGATATTTTATTCAAACATAAGGCATTACGCCCAACAGTTCACATGCAAATAGTACATACATATAAACATGTATATGAAATACACACAATATTTTCCAGTTAATGACAATTTGTATAATTTCATAGGTGAGTTTCAAGATCATCTGTATATGTTACTAGTTAAAAAGTATTTGACAACTATTAAGTATATAAGTGTTCAATATATATTTTTAAATTAATATTCCTAAGTACTGATCAGAACACATTTATATCTGTGGACAAAAATGGAGAAAAGTGATATTTATTTATAAAACATGTCGTCTCTTCTTTTAAAACTTTTACAAATGAAAACAGACAGTTTCTTTAATAAACTCTTGTTTTCTGTTGTCATAAGTTCAATAAATTTTGGTATGTTTGGCCGTTTCCAAAAATATTTGTTAACATATTCTTTTCTTATATCTTGATATAGTGAACACTCCAATACAAAGTGAAATTCGTCTTCTAGTATATTACATAGCTGGCATTTTCTTTCGGATCTTGGTGTTTTATTTGGTCTATGCCATCGACCAGTTTCTATTTCTAACCTGTGACTAGAGACTCTTAGTTTTGTAAAAAAAAAGCTCTAAATTTCTTTATATTTAGTACATCTAGATAATACTTAAACCTGAAATCTGATATTATTCTGTATGTACTAGCTCTAGTGGAATCCGATAATTCAGCATTCCAATTTTGTATAAACATATCTTTAATTCGTTGTTTAAATATATTAATGAAATACGTTATGTTTTCTACTCCTTAAGAATACCAAACTTCATTAAATCCTGTTCGTTCCAATAACCCTTTAACTTGAGATGCCCAGTTTAATTTATTTGGGTTTACGATCAGATCATCTAACATAACATTATACATATTTTTTATATATTTGCGATCACTCGTACGTGTATTTTTTAACCAGAACCGGATAATATTGGCCATACGTTGAATTTTTAAAGGGACTCTCCCGAGTTCTCCATATATGAAATTATTTTGAGTTTGTGTTTTAACACATAAAAGTTGTTTACAAAATTGAAGGTGTACTTTCTCTAACTTTTCCGCATTTGAGAATCCCCATATCTCTGCGCCATAATTTAATATTGGCAAAATGAGTTTGTCAAAAATGTCTAAAGTGTGACTGACCGATAAGTCAGTAAATTGATTTATATACGACTTCATTTTGAAGATTGCCTTTAATGCCTGGCCACTTAATGATTCGAACGTTTGATCAAAAGAACCGCCTGTAAAATTAAAACATTTAATAGGTAATTTTAAACAGGTTATCGCATTTTTTCAGTAAAATTTTTTTTAAAGATGTTTTGTCGAAATATCCGTTATAAAAGGCTGCTAATATAACCTTTCCCGTCGCTTAATGAAGTTAAGGTGTGAACGATAATTTAGTGCAGAGGCAACTGACACACATCGTGATGGCTTTACTCGTATTTGGATTAATGGGGTTGTTGCACTATTCCGAAACTAGCTTCATTTAAAAGGGCTTTAAACACCATGAAAAAAGCTGAAAGAAGTATCAAAATATCATAAAAAGTACAGGAAATATGATCTTTTAAAAATGTGCACAAATTCTCAAACGGAGGCAGCCATCTTGGATTGATGACGTCATCGCGCCATTTTACCATTTATTTCATATTGATAAATATCATTTAAAACAAGGAATATCACTGCAAATACATTTAAATCGTGAAAAAGGGCATAAATACAGTATACATATTTAACTTTGTATTTATACTTTAATAAATTCATTTGCTTTAAACACTATTTATTATCTATTTTCCATATATGAAAAAAGCACGATGACGTCATCATTCAAAGATGGCTGCCTCCATTGGAGTTTTTTTTTGCACATTTTCAAAAGGTAATATCTCCTACATTTTGTAAGATATTTTGATATTTTTTTCAGCTCTTTCGACGGTTTTTAAAGCCCTTTTAAATGCAACTAGTTCCAGAATGTGCAACATCCCCTTTAAGGCCAATTATTCTTCCAGCTCGACTCCTGACCCTCGTATTACACACTAAACCGCAAATTAATTATATGACTTATTTACATGTAATGGTCTTCAAAGGAAGTTATCGAAATGTTAACCCTTTCGCTGTCACAGTCAAACACATTGATTTTACGACCAGTGTAGGCCCAGATCAATATGCACATTATGTGCAGGCTGATCAGGGTTACATTGTTTGCCACTCAGTAAGAATGTTTCCCAAAACACATTTTTTATAAATATTACCGGAAGGTTAAATTCAAGTTTTAGCAGACGACATTTTAAATTTGACTGCGAAAGTGTTAAAGGATCAGTAGCACTAGTAGCACAGCCAAAATGGAGATACCAAACTCCATCCGAGAGAAAGTGGAGGAGAACTTTTGTGACCTTGAGTTAAATGATATCATTGAACCAGTTTCAGTTCCTACGCAATGGACCATTCCCCTACTTGATATACCTAAATCAAATGGCGATGAAAGACGAATTGTCAATTTTGGGGACTTTATAGTATTTCATTGGAAAAGAATCACAATATCATGAACGAAGATTTCCAACGTAAACACGATATGCACCAATACATCGTCTTAACAATGCAAAGGCGTATAGCGAATCCGTATGGTTGCCATAATTTTACCGGAATATCGCAACAAGTGACATTATTGTCAAATTGTAAGCCAATCCGGCAAAGCCTGAACCAGTGTTCTTATACTATATACGTTCTTATGTTATACTGAACAAAATACATTTAGCACATATGCACAATTAATAATGCTAAAGAGTCGTTTGAAAACAAGGTCGGTGATAAAAGGGAAGATACGTTTATGGGTTATCGATAATCGTTCCCATTTCAATGAAAAGGGAGGTAATTTTAAAAGTACGAAATTTTAAATTTTGTTTTTTTGAGAAAAACAATGCCAGAATAGGCAATTCTTGTCAATGCCAAACGTTCAAAGCAATACGTTTGTATAACGAAACAACTTAGCGTACAGGATTCATCGTTAAACAGTTTCCAAAGCGGAACTTGTGCTTGATTACGTTGCAACTATGTCAGAATGAATTCAGAAAGTGATAACGCTAGGATGATTAACTGGTATTCGCCCCTTGTAATTGAACGCGAAAAAAGCGAAAACTCGACGTTTTGCGCGAAAACGCGCCGCGAAAACCCGTTAATCATTATCGTGTTTTCGTGTTAAATTCGTAGTTTGCTATCAAATTTGTCCAGTCAAAAACACGAAAACACGAGATTTTAGATTTAAAACCTCACGTTTTCGCCTCCGGACCATTTTGCCGAGTACATAATTATGACCGTGTGACTGGCGGGAAATGCGTACGGTGATGATGTTCCTTGCACTCAACTCTGGGTAGAGATCATTCTATACATACACCGGCTACGTCACAACTGACGATAGGCAGAAGCGCAGCGAACCTGGCGGACACATTGGGGTAGAGATTGCCTGAACATTTAGTCCCGTATATTTGTCTCGGTAAAATAATCTCTCGTCAAAATCGTCCTGGGGCGAAAACGCGAGGTTTTAAATCTAAAATTTCGTGTTTTCGTGTTTTCGACCTGCCAGATTTTATAGCAAACTACGAAATTTTACTCGAAAACACGACGATGATTAACAGGTTTTCGCGTCGCGTTTCGCGCAAAACGTCGAGTTTTCGCGTTCAATTACTAGGGCGAAAACCCGTTAATCATCCTCGCGTTTTCGTGTGTTCGCCCCGAAAACACGAGGTTCTAATATGGCACGAACAGGATTCCGTAGATAACACTGGATGAGGTGAACGTGACAGTAAATTAAAACGCAAATGAGCGGACAGCAAACAAACAAGAAAAGGCAGATTTATAGCTTGAAATAAATGTAGAACAGAATATTCAGCCTTTACAGAACACATTCAGCCAAAACAGGCATTTAAAACAAAAAACAATTACAAGGAAAAATGAAAGTAAAGTGAGGAACACTAAAAACACAAACGGGTTGATAATTGGGGTACCTCATTGGGACTTTCAGTGTCACTACGGCCGTTGGGAGAGTTTAAATGAGGTTCAACGGTGAACAAATTTCACTATTATTCTACTTCATCCCAATAAAACGGACAGTGTAAATAAATTCCCGTCCGACTGAGGGTGTATTCTTTAACAAACTAGGCAGAAATTATAGGCAATCTAACGTTTTGTTTTAATCTAGCGTTTTTTCAAAACAAAACAAACAGAAACAAAGGTTTGAAACTGTTTATTATCTAGTTGCGGGAAAGGAAGTCAATTAACTCTTCAGTCAGGTTAAAACGGAAAGTTACACATATGTAAGGACATATGTTGAAAAACAGGAAAATCCAGCTAGTATATGGCATGTAGAAATAGATCCGGAAAAATGAGAAATTGAGGAAGTTACCAGACCAATCTCCGAACATACTTAGAAGGTTATATAGGTTACATAAGCACATGTGAACTGATGGATAAAATAGTTTTGTTATGCATTCATATTCTCTAGCATATACAGGAGTGTGTGTGATGTGCGCGAGTGCTTTTTTAAACATTTTACTAAGACTTCGTGAATTCTTGAAATAAGAAGCAAACACTAATGTTGAATTGGCTAAATACTTTGGAGACCTTGTTATGCATGCAAAATGATATATCTGGTTGACAAAACAATTAATGATGAATTAAGACTCGCGTCATATTTATGGATTATAAACATTAGAAGCATGCCAATTTCTACACAGATATAAGCGTAAGTTGAGTGTAAGAATAAGAGCATAAGTACTATTTTATTACATTTACATTCACTTGATACCTTCTGTTGAAAAAAGAAAATAGCGTCTGAACTTTACTTTTCAAGCATGGGGACTACGTTCGATTCATCCAGTACTTTCTGAGATTAATCCCGTCTAAAGTATTTGAAAAAGGAATGGTATGATGGTGTACACTTTGGGAGGGATAATCTCAAAAGTACTGGGGGAATCTAAGTACCTTTGGCGGTGGAAATAGCTCACTTTGTAAAGGAATGTGTGCTTTAGTTGAACACATTTTGTTAACAAGAAATATATGAAGCAAAAACATACCTGAATCGAGCGTTTTGTTGATACTGTTTTGCCGTGAAACGGATTAAAAAGGTCACGTGTTTATACGACCATGCATCCACAGACATATAATAAACAAATAGATATAGGTAACTGTGAAAGGTGTCTAAATTTCAGGTGGCACAGTGCGGAAATCTTACAAATATTGCCTGACTTTAAATACACATATCGGCGGTCTATAAGTATTAGGTCGTAAGTGCTACTCATGAAGTTATATTTGTTCTGTTTGTGTGTATGGTGTTTTATGTCATTTTTAAAAACATGTAAGGTTATATATGACGGTCGATTGTTTGTGGTGGAGGCAGACCACCCACTGTTCCTGGGTAGAACGAGTACTGTACACCTTCCGCCATTCGTAAGAATCGACACTTCCTCACTTACAAGTCGAGCTCCCGGTGGGATTCGAACCCGCAGCGGTGAGAGGCGAAGGTTTATAACGCAACTTCGTTAACCATTCGGCCACGGAGACGCTTACGACCTTATATGACCGTAGCAAAAAAAATAAACAACTTTCGAATGTTGTTTTTTTGTTCATTTTTTTTTTTAAAAATGTCGTAACTACATGCCTATAATGACACAAGGTTGTAGGTGGTAGACACGACCTTAAACTTTATAAAAAGTTGGGTCTTAACTGGTAGATACGACCTTAATATTCTTCAGCTTGCATATAAAAAGTGCAACTGCCACGGCTTTATATATCACTTACGACCTTCTTTTTTAATCTTTAAGTTGTTATCACGCTTTACAATTAGTGTCTCGATTTATTAATCCAGTATAATTTTCACTCTAAACCTGCTTGCATATAATTAAATAAATGTTTCAGTTTTCATTAGTTCTTCTTATTCTACCCTAGGTTTACATATATTATTGGTGCAAAATAATCAACAGTTGGTAAGATGTTAAAATAATTTGCTTTAAATGATAGTTAGCCGGGTTTTCACTGTGACCTACTTTCTCCAAAATATGCGTTACGTTAACCTTTTTGTTTAATTTTGGCGGGGGTGGGATTAATTTTTTTTTCATACCTCAGCATTCATCAAATTAAGTTAAGTAAGGATATATAGGGCATGGGGACATATAAGTATATACAGGGTATGGTGACATACTATGTAAGGATACAGAGGGTTCGGGGAAATACGATGTAAGGATATTATGTTGCGGGGACATAATATGTCAAAATATATAGGACATCGGAACCTAATATGTAAGTATATTTAGGGTAGAGGGGTATAATATGTAAGTATATTTAGGGTAGAGGGGTATAATATGTAAGTATATTTAGGGTAGAGGGGTATAATATGTAAGTATATTTAGGGTACGTAGCATATACTGTTAGATTATAAAGGGTCTAGGAATATTTGTCAATGTTTGTTCATGATTGTTTAATTTTATTTTCATTAATTAATACAACTCACAGTTCATTGCTATTATTATATTTGTTAAAACAAATAATTTGATATATAATTCGTGTATCTCTTTGTATGTTACGTTACCATTACTATTAAGCTAAATTAATAATAATATTACAATATGCTTAAATCGTTGGACGATGTAGATCGGAAAACATGGGCATCAGAAGTTAGACATCTTCTTTTTAAGTTTGAATTCGGTTTCGTATGGATAGCCCAAGATATAGGTAACCCTGATATATTTATGTCCCAACTCAAGTTAAGGATCGCAGATTGCTTAAAACAAGATTGGCACAGTAGTATCGATAACTCTACGCGATGTGACCATTAAAAACACCTCTTCAAATCTCTTTTAAACGTTGAGAAATACATCAGTTTAGATATGCCATTTCATTTGAGAAAAGCAATGGCACGATTTCGATGCTCATGTCATAAACTAAATATAGAGACGGGTAGACATGTCGGTGTGGATAGAGAAGAATGCATTTGCACTCATTGTTTTATTCATAATGATACTGAAGTTATTGAGGACGAGTACGAAGCGTTTTCCTTTTGTCATAGATACACAGATTTGCGTAATCGATATCTACATGCAATATCCGCCAATACATCCATCGAAACGTTTTATTTTCTTCTCTGTTGTACAAATAAAACAACGATATTTAGAATTTCATCTTTCAGGTTATAATAGCGTAAATGAGTCTCCATTGCCCTTCCATAGTAAAGTTAGAATGTTGACAAACTGTTAAAAACTCAAACCTCGTTAGAATTCTGGGAAACTTACTTTATCATGCAAATAAACATGTCTGCTATTAAACATCAACAAGGAAATAGGGGGTTTAATACCTTCTAAGAAACATTTCTTCAGTTGTATACTAACACCGGGTCAAAGGTCAACACTATTTTTACCCCTTGCAATTCCATACCCTGTCTACTTTCACTTCTCAAATTTATATAAAAAACTGTCAAAAACATGATGAGCTGCCATTTCAAATATCAACAACATGTCCAGAATACAGTTACAGCCAAAAAATAACAGGAAACTGCACTAAATAACGTTTTTAAAGAAAAAAAGATTAGCACTCTTTAATACAGAACTACTTTCGACTGCACCAGGCGAGCACATCCTGTTGATTTAGTGTAATTAGACCTTCATTCATAACATGTTAAAAATCAGAGACCAACAGGTATGAAGTATAGTTCTTACTCACAGTTTATCTTATTGAAATTGTGTTTGAATTGCATGACATATAATCAGGTGGTTTGTTATAATTCACATTAGGTATTATACTTGTATTGTGGGCCGGAGGCCTTTGATTTATTTGATATCCTTGAGATTTAAATTAAGCTGTGTTTCATAAAACAGTCAACTTAACACACATGCAGTCGTTTAATAATCACTTTTATCATATTTTAAAAGGTCGTAACTGCCACATACAACTTTTAAAAGAAATTGATCCTTTCCGATTTTTTTAATAACACAAGGTCGTAAGAGCAGTTTCTCTGATTACAAAGTCAAAATTAAAAAAAAAATGAAATAAGAATACTAGAAAGCAAACTACAGCTTATGCCATATGAGATGGTTCCGAGTGTTCACACAATTGATACTGTCAGGCAGGTTTTTTTTTCACTTTTCACTTTTCGTTATATTTTATGCATATAGGTTTTATTTATGTCAAAACTCATCATAAATTTTTAATAATGGTATTTTCCTTACTTTAACATTTTAAGCAAATAAAATTGCAGTTTGATGGAAAGTTCCACTAAGTCAGTTGTTTGGTTTTTAAGGGGGAAAAAACAAAACACATGAATTTGTTTTTAACTTTAAACAGTTTTTTAAAATTAGCATAACCCCGTGTTTGCTATTCATTATGAATCTTTTGGATATAGTCTCATCAAAATCAATGAGAAATGAGTTAGGGTGCCACGTGATACTTTGACTTCATCATTGGTTCAGATAAGATGTTTCCAATCTGTTTGTTATTACGTCTGTGGATCATCTAAGCGTGAGATCGGGCATAAATATCATCGAGGTAGTCATAGAGAAGAGCAGTTGTTTACTCATGTACCAAATAACCGTAATGTCTGAACATGTCCACTCGGCCCCCGCCCCATCCCCCCCACCCAATTCCCCGCACCTTCATCCCTACCCGAACTGTATGCTTTCTCTTCACACAGAAAAGCACACTGATGCATTAGTGTAACCAATCCAAGACTCTTTTTAAAACGAAAAAGATGAATTCTAATTATGCCATCATATTGAAGACAACCTATTGACAACCTACTGACAACCTACTGACCACCTACTTGACAACCTACTGACAACCTACTGCCAACCTACTGACCCCTATTTGACAACCTACTGACCACCTACTTGACAACCTACTGACCACCTACTTGACAACCTACTGACCACCTACTACTTGACAACCTACTGACCACCTACTTGACAACCTACTGACCACCTACTTGACAACCTACTAACAACCTACTGACAAGCTGTTCTACTCAAGTTAATAGAATAGTCAAATTGTTGATAAATCACAGAAAAAAATTCCTGAAAAAGTAATTGCAACTCTTCCATTAATACGAGGGTGCTTCAAAAAGTTCTGTCACTAGACATATATCCTTTGAACTGGATATTACACTGAGATAAAGAAGTGTATTTACAGTACTACTGGGTTCGCTCTCTTAAATTCCACAACAAAAATGAAAACATTCCGGTTATATATACCCCTGAATTACCTCCCCCTACCATACCTTTTGGATACTGGCATCTCTGAAAATGTCCTTGTTACAAAACGTTGTAAAAATTATTTGAATAATTCTTTGCTTTTAAATTTTCTTGTACGCCATCTGTTGTTATTCGCCCATAATCCATGAAAATGATTGTCGAGAATTCGGAAAGGTCTTGCTGCAAACCAGATATGAGTGAATGAATATCCCTTAATTTTAGCAGAAATAACACTGATTTTCTTCATTTTGTTTACGGAAATGTTATAATATCTTTTAAATTTCGTAATTATTCTCATAGTATTAATATGTTTTCATATTTTTTTACAAATCCTAGTCCTTCAGTATTTAAATTTCATATTCAACACATTATTGTAGAATTTTGTACAATGTTTAGTGAAAAAAAAATATTGATCATCCAAAAACGCTATTTCAAAAACGATAATTCCATTTATCATTAAATTAATTTTACACGTTAGCTTAATTTCTAAGACAATGCCTTTTCATCTACCATGCTTAAACTCTGAATCTTGTCATGTACATATATAACTGGTAATGTATGAGAAATTCCAAAGGTCTTCGACAAGTACTTAAAGAGAAACAGGCATTTAAAAAAGTAACAATTAACATACCTGAACAAAAACTCAGGACGAAAATGCCTCAGTATGTGTAAGTGATGTGTATTAAATGTTCCATATCTTTCGTCACACAAATGTAACAGCATTCATTTTACCATCGATGGAATGGTATTGAAACTCTCTTTCATTTGGTACCAAACAACAACACTCACAACGAGCACATAATTGTTAAAACGCGTTAGTGACAGAACTTATTGAATGACCCTCGTAACATGAAGAAAACTGACAACAGAGTGTGACTTCTTATAGATTTCAGCTACTGTTATACATGTGTACTGTGTACAGTAACAGCTTAGCCTGATGGGGGGGAAAAGAACAATAATATAGTATAAATTATCATAACGCCATTTAGAATGTCGCGTGTTTTACTCAGAGAGACACAATAACACAGAGATTCGCATATCATTGTGAAGATTCGAAACTTACTCAAATCTCACAAAATCTCGTAGGATACAATGTAGTACTTCCAAATCTCGTTTTACGTCCGCATCTGATATTTAAAAAAGAAGATTGTAACAGTTTCAATGCATACGGCATACATTTAAGAGCAGTTACAGACTCTTGTTGGAAAAAATCACAACTTCTACCGAGCTGTAGATAAATTTGGACTGCAATGAGTATTTAAAATGAATGAATAAAAAGGAACACGCTCAGTGTAAAAAACTTTTTTTTAAATAGTTTGCCAAAATGGATGAGAATCCATTTAATACATTTTAAAAGAAACAGCCATTCAGATTAAATGGAAGTAAAATACTCAAAATCTCAGCTTATCTACAGCTCTGTCTATATAGTTACAAGTTTCAGTTACAAACTATTAGAACAACAAGTAGCGTAAATAGGCCATGTAGTACTTTTTAAATAATAGTTTTTTGCAATTTTCACACGTTTTCCTGAAGTCATTTTCATTTTTAGCTCGACTATGCTTAGAAAAAGGCGAGCTCTTGAACTCACCACGTCGTCTGCGGCTGCTTTTACGTTAATTTTGTGTTTGAAAGTCCAATCTTTTCAGCAACCGCTGCCCATACATCAGTGAAACTTGAAATATGTTTTCAGTACCATCAAACGCACTGGTAGACATATCAGTATATGGCATTTTGTTTCGAAAGTAAGGCCCTTTTTTGAACTTTCTCACTTTTTTTTACAAGTTCTTACATTTCAATAGCTGAAAGTTACACTTACAGACACATGTTCCATAACTCTGTATTTCCTCTCACCAAATGTATATATAGCACCCTTAATTTCGAGTGCATATTTTGTCTGTGGTATAAAACCCTTTCACCTCGTCAAGACGTGTAATATGCAACATGATAACCCATTTAATTCGTTTAGAGAAGTACAATTCCCTTATAATTGATAATGTTATTATTTTCTGTCGGATTCTTGCTTTGATATGTGGTTTATAAATTATGCTCACTGTACCACAACTGAGACTTGACCTTGTGAATAAATTGCACAAGGTGGGCGTGACAACAAGTGGCGGTTACATTGCTGAAAGTTAACTTCGATTAATCGAGCGTGCTGTCTTCCGGTAGCTCTTGTTACTCACTTGTATATAAGACAATTAGTTATAATTTTGATAATGCTAAGAAAGGGGAACGAACATATATCCACAGGATTTAGTTCAACTTACTTTCATCGGAAGCTGAGTGGATAAGACATTGAACTTCCGAGCTGCTGACCTTTGGCCCTTGTGGTTATAACTTGCAAAGTTTGAAACTCTGAAACTAAAAATTAAAACAATTTTTTTTTATTTAAAAGAACAAACATATATAGAAATGGTCCACAGAAGATTTATAAGTTAACGTATAGCAACATGCGATTCACAAACAAATACCACCCCACATTGAGTTTAAATCGAAAATAACACAGTTTATAAGTACGAAATATTATCATTCTTTGTTTACATGGAGATCTGCATAGTGAAACTTTCCGTTGAACTCATTATTTACTTTAAATCTTGGGTGAACATTTACATATATGGTCCTGTTTAAATGCAATAATTAATTGGAAAGAGAAATAAATGTGTAATATGTTTTGAAATATATGCATTTATTCACTTGGAAAAAAAAAGTTTTGAAAATGTGCATACGACTCTTTATGATATGTGTGTTTAAAGTCAGGCAATATATCTTGAAATGTCCCCACTGTGTAACGTGAAATTAAGATAATTTCACAGTTTCTGATCTATTTGTTATTTACTAAGGTCCGTGGCACAGATCTAATAACAAACAGAATGGAAACTTCCTATCTGAACCAAAGAACAAACTAAAATATTATGTGGAACCTTAACTTTTCCTTCTAACTCCTCTCTCAAAAATGCATTGATTTTGATGAGAATACGTTCTAAAGATTCATAATAAATAGCCACACGGGATACTAATTTATTTATTTATTTTCAAAAATAAGAAATTGTATAAAAAGCTGTTTAAAGTTTAAAATATTTTTGTTTTTTTCCTTAAAAATCTAGCAACTGACGTTGTGAAACATTCCTTCAAACTCCTTATTGCTTAAAATGTTAAAGTAAGGAAAATAACATCATTAGAAAGAGAAATACATTTGTGATAGATTTTGACATAAATGAAACGTATATGCATACAATCTGTGTTGATGATAAATATGTTTTTAAGAAATTTCCGTACCGTACCACCTGAAATAATCAGTTTCCTATCTATTGTGAACAAAATAATGCGCTCCGTTCAATTATAATGTGTTGCGTGCTGTTTCGCGCGTTTGGATGCATTGGGTTATATTTGTTTAATACAATAATTAGAATTTATTTTCGACACAACTGAACATTAAAAAAATAATTCAATAAAGCCCTTTTCGATAGTTTCAATGATAACTACAACGTTTAAAAAATTGCTTAATTTATATAAGTGAGTGTTGAGGTTTGTAGAAGGATAAAACGGATGAGAAATGACAAATGTATGTTTGTTTATGAAATTCGTATTATTGTAGTAACCGAGGGCGAAATCGTTCCCAAGTGCTTCCGGATAATCTCAAGAAGTTGTAAACTTTATTTAGACCATATACACCCTTCAAAATGTAGCCAACCAACATTGAACTCTTAAACATACGATTCTTTATATCCTTAATTTCCAATAATTTGTCTCCGTTTTGTAAATACGAGGAATTGGAGCTGCTTCCGTGTGTAATTTGTAAAACCAGCTACTGTCTAGGCATGACAGTCACAATGACACTGAGAGTTCCATAACAATTATTCATTTGCATGCCTTTTTAACCGTTGATAGTTCAGACTAAAGCATCATTTTACTAGTTCAAAACTTATTTGAAAACAATCAAAAACTGAAAACACATGCCAGCTTGTGACCGTGAGCGAATGACACACCTGGCTCTTTTTCTAACAGGAAGTGAAAGTAAACTCTACACAAGTGTTTAGAATAGATGGCAATGTAATGGTAAATATTTATAAAACCACTTCATTTTAGGACGTTAAGCAATATAAGCATTACAAATGGCATCAATAAGGACTTCAAATAATCTTTATGAAAAGGTTGAAGAAGAAGAAAAGCGCCCGCAAGTAGCGGTGCTTTACGATTACGAATATACAGATGACATTGACAATAGTAAGGTTTGGATGAAAACTGATGAGATTTTTGACCTAATTAATGAAGATGGAGACGAATGGTGGCAAGTATGTCGACCAGATAAACCAAATAGTCCATTTTATGTGCCATCCACTTATGTGGAGATATTGAAGGACGGAAGACGCAATTCAATTGATCTTGATACATTAGAAAAGCCAGGAAAGAATGACAATGATAATAATTTGAATGAACACAACATGGACTTTACACCTACTCATGAAAACAATAATAAGGTTTTAAGAACATTTACTGGGGAAATGAATTTAGACACTAACTGTAATCAGGAAACTAATAATGCACGTGCAAACAGACCATCATATATAGATACGGGAGGTGATTATGTTAACTTGGATGAGTTACGAGCTGCTGCCAATATGCCAGCATTATATCCACAGTCACAGACACCCCCAAGTCCACAGGTTAGTATTTGAGTTAGGATAATCATATTTATATATTTAATATCTCTTTATTAATCTACTTACACGCATATATGAAACACCTGAAAATGGTATCTTAATACCTATGAAGAAATTGTGTAAAGGCAATCCTTTCGATGTTTACACGAGTGTTGACTGTTGAAAAAGGTGATTATTTATTGCTACATGTACATACTTAATTTTTGGTGATAATAACAAGTTGTTTTACCTTTATCTTAGTGACCTTTATCTTAGTGACCATTATCTTAGTGACCTTTATCTTAGTAACCTTTATCTTAGTGACCATTATCTTAGGCCACCATTAAAAAATTGTTTGTTTGCAGTTTCCGACCCATGGCTTTTAGGGGTTGGTCGGTATAGGTAGGGATATATATATATTTTTTAAAACATTTTTATTATTAACACATGCCCATCGACGGCATGCAAATATCGTGTGCTTCACTAGTATTATCCATAGAATTTTTTTTTTTTAAAGGGTTTAGTTAAATATTAACAGAACATGCAAGAAAAAAGAAACAAAAAAACTTGAAAAATAAATAAATAAAAAAAAAGTTAAAAAAATTGTTTGGGTCGGCGGATTTGCCGTGGGTCGGTCGCAAACTGCAAACAAACAATATTTTAATTAAGGCCCTAGTGACCATTTTTTTTACCAAAATATTATTAAAGGGACATATGGCAGTCTTGAAGATATTATAAAAAAAATAAAATTAGTATCTAATCCAGTATCAGTTCCTGCTTACATATACTAAAAAATGTTTTCAGTTTTCTTATCTTCTTAATACTTTATCATAGGTATACATATATTTATTATGGGTGCAATATAATCACCAGTTAGTAATATTTATAATATTCTTGTTATCAATATTAATGATTCAACAAATGCAAGTTATGCAAGAAAAAACGGAAGGCTGCAATTTTTAAAAAAATCAAGATTGCCGTGTGTCCATTTAATTTGACAAAAAACTATATCAGCAGTCTTGCTGGACTGATTCCTTCAACGACTTTGAACAACAAAATTATTACATTTTTCTGGTCACCAACTGTCCCCGTTTTTTCGAGATGCGACTTTAATATTTTTTTTGGAAAATCTAGGTCACCTATATTATTCAGATTATTGATATGCTTGTATGTACTCAAGTTTTATCACAAACTGATTTATTGGTAATTTCATTACTTTCACATGAAAATATCAAAATAATTGACCAATCAGTTATCGGTAAAATGAAACACCTCCACATTAGTGTAGGGGGTACACTTGGTGGTTATCGTTATTGTGACTAGCCCTTTATAATAATAATTTGTAATGAGAATTATATTAAAAGCTTTGTATTGTGTCCAGCTAAACATGTATCTTTTGGTGCTGTTTATTTGGAAGAGAGGGCTGGCGTGGCGCAGTCGGTAGCGCGGCGGATTTGTAACCTGAGGCTCCGGGTTCAATCCTCCGTGGTGCCACTGAGTTCCGTCGGTGTGTTCTTGGGCAAGACACTTTCCCTTAGCCTCGTCCGTCGGATGGGGACGTAAACCGGGCGGTCCCGTGTATCGGTCTATCCTCCGAGCACGTTAAAGAACCATAGGAATCTATTCGATAGTAAGAGTAGGGCAGGTTCCCGGATTCCTATGTATCCTTCCCCTCTCTCTCTGGGGCGGCTCTAAATAACCTATACTGTGTTGATGAGCCGTTAAACAACATTCAATTCAATTCAATTATTTGGACGAGTAATACCCTTTGTTATCACCTCGTGAATATCTCAACATCTCGGAAATTTGTGAATCATAATGCCCGGATGTGAAAGTTATGAAATGCAAAGCCTGTGTTGATGTGAGAAAAGATAATAATCTTCCTTCCTATGAGTACCCTATTGTTTATCTAAAAAAACAGCCAATTATGTTGAGACGACAGAATTCTTGTTACAGTTTATTTAAACTAACGCTACAGTCTCACTTAAGTTATTTATGCAGTTCTATTGATTCACTTTAAATTAGTGGATATAATATGTTATAATATATTATTTAATAGTGTTAACAAGTAAGTAGTTTCATTTGCTGTACAAAGTGCTTATATTTGCAGATTCACTGGATTAAGCTACTGTTAGAAAGAAAGGTATTAGAATGAAATAGAAACTTGTTATCCGCATGTCATTCATAAATGTCGCCTGGAAAGCAGCTGACACATAGAGATCACTTTGCCTTGTTGTCACATAGAACAATTCCAGCTTAATTTGCTATCTATTGCCCATCCCAAGACACAGCTGTGCATCAATCGTGAATGCTCGGCCAATCCTGTCATTCTTCGGGATCCTGTGTAACACAATGCTTCGGTATGTTCAAAATCTTGACATTTTGTTGGCCGGAAGGCAATGCCACAGAAACGTGTTGATGTATAATTTGCTTGAATGTTTTATCACTGCTTTCATGTAAATGATAAGTTTGATTTTGAATGCAAATTTGTTTTGGCGGGAATCTAAGGCGCGGTGACGTAACCAATATGGAAACCTTCAATTTACATTTGAGTAATGCTGCGAAGCAGTGTACGCGATGATGCGAATGAGCTGTGCATGTTTATGACAATTTAGAAATACTCAATAGGTAATCCTTTGAGGTGGGGAGCAAACTTTCTTCAGATGTTCTCGTATTAGCACAACAGTGCTGAAGTAAGAAGCAAAAAACATAAATTAATAAAAGAAGAACTGTTTGTTTTAAATGATTGCCTCTATATGTTGTAATTAATTATGAACTCGAGCAGTCTGTTTGAAAGAGCTTTTAAATGGGAATTTAGGATTAGGCTAAATTAGAAAATCGGAGATTGAGGGTGACCTGATTTTAGCACAATTAAAAGAAATCTACAGAGTAACATCCTGAAAGAAAAGGCGGCACAAACGAAAATGTGTTCCAAGAAATCCCACATAAAATTCTAGTTCATTTATGTTAGTTTCAACTGCATGTTCAATGTTGTACTTATTTAAGGCCTGACTATTTTTAATATTGTAAAAAAAGAAAAGGGTTTATTAGGTGTTTCTTAGCTTTAATTAGTAGAGTGCAGGTTGTTGCAGAATTCCGTGAATGTTTTGCATTTTATTTTATCAATGAAAAATAGTTAAGTATGCCCTCATAAATGCTTGTGTGTACTACATATGGGTACTACTACATACGGGTACTACTACATACGGGTATGACTACATACGGGTACTGCTACATACGGGTACTGCTACATACAGGTACTACTACATATGAGTATTACTACATACGGGTACTGCTACATACGGGTACTGCTACATACGGGTACTGCTGCATACGGGTACTACTGCATACGGGTACTACTACATATGGTTTACATATGGGTACTACTACATACGGCTACTACTACATACGGGTACTACTACATACGGGTACTACTACATACGGGTACTACTACATACGGGTATGACTACATACGGGTACTGCTACATACGGGTACTGCTACATACAGGTACTACTACATATGAGTATTACTACATACGGGTACTGCTACATACGGGTACTGCTACATACAGGTACTGCTGCATACGGGTACTACTGCATACGGGTACTACTGCATACGGGTACTGCTACATATGGGTACTGCTACATACGGGTACTGCTGCATACGGGTACTACTGCATACGGGTACTACTGCATACGGGTACTACTACATATGGGTATGACTTTTGTGAACTTTTTGAGTTGTATGTATTATCATTTGAACAGTGATGGATTAAGTTGTAGATTGTTGTATTTAGCTATACTGGCTAAAAACCAGTCCAGCTTATGTCATGGCAAGTTGTCCAGCGTCCATCCGGCATCCATTGTCTGTCAATTTTCACATAAACATTAGTAAAAGATTTCTGTTTTTCACCAAATTTTGTCTGAAGGTTTGTTTTAATGAGTAAATAAGATCTTTGACAATGGCAATACATGACTTATGCTTTACAGAGTTACTGCCCTTGATTATGTCAATATAAGGCCATAATAAATTCATTGCTAGATTCTCATCCCCGCCCGCCCCCGTTTTTTTATGCCACCCCGGTAATTTTTATTTCTTATAAAAAATATAAAAAAAATTAAAAAATTGCTGACAGTATGAAACACTATTAAAAAAGTGTTTTCTATCTTGGAAGTACTCAGTAGTATGTTTAACTATTTTTGCCTTGTGCCGAGGCCATTTTCCATTTGGCGTATAAAATAAAAAATAAAAAATAAAATTTCACCAACCCGCCCTTATTTTGATGAGAAACTAGCAATTAATTTATTATGGCCTAAAGGAATCAATTTTGGATTTGGTAGTGCTTATTTAACCCGAAAACTTCAAGGAGGTATATTAACATTAAAGACAAAAATACATAGTTTTTTTCAACACTGACTAGGCTCTTTAGCATTTGTACTTACATGTACATGATTCATTATTTCATTATCATACTTTGAATTTTATTTAAATCATTTATGGAGATGCCGATGTCAAGGACACTCTGTCCGAGTAATGGTATGGCTCAGTTGTTCAATATAATTTGTTTCATATGACAAAAATATAGACAAATTCTGAACAGTATCTGCAAAAGTGTTAACATTTATACCATTTCTTTTGTCAAGACCAACCAAAGTATTGCTCCAGAAAAATCAGAGTTTTCAGCTTGTTTACACAATAACTTAAGTAGTCAAAAAAACTCATATTTTTCATCAAATTTGTATTGAAATATTGTTTCAATAGGATCTTAGACAAGTTCGAGAATGAGCAAAACACAGCATGTGTTCAGTTACACAGTAAAATGTTCATACTTTGTCCATAATCAGGCCATCCTTAAAAAGATATTTGTTTGCTGTGCTCCGACCCTGAATTTTTAAGTGGGTAGGTAGGTAGGTCTTTTTTTCTTTCTTTTTTTTGCCACAGTCCTGGTTAAGCAATTTTACAAATCATAATTTCCTATCTCAATGTATGATAATGCAGTCTGTGGATAACCTCATTAATATTTCTTTACGAATCATTTTTTAGTAAAAAAAAAAAAAACTATTTAAAAAAAAAAAAAAAAAATCCGAAAAGGCTATATAAAAAAATCGGTCGCTGCCTTTTTAGACGGTTGGTCGGAGCACAGCAAACAAACACTTTTTTAAGGATGGCCTCAGGGCCGTCGATCTGTCGATTTTGCGTCTGGTAACCGGACGCATTCCCCCCTCCAAAAAGTATGTTTTTCCCCCATTTCAGTCTCAAAATTCCCCCTGAAAAAAAAAATTATAAAAAGAAAACTTCTGGTACGTAAAATATTGAGTACGAACTGTATTTAATACAAATAAAACATGTAGATTATTTAAAACAATGATTATAATCAAAATTATGGCCACACAATATTTCCCCTTTTCCTGTAAAAGCACGCTAAAATTCCCCCACCCAAGGGTATGGGTCGCAGTCCCCCAAAACAGATCAACGGCCCTGATAATTGCTAGTTTCTTATAGTTAAATTAATTTTAAAGAAACTAATTATTTATGCATTTGTAAAGTTAATTTTTTTATTTTGAAATATTCTAAAGCATTTGTTTTTTTTGTTAAGTTATAAATAAAAAAAACATCCAGTAGAGCGATTCAGGCCTTCTTATGCCTCTTGTTTTGGTTAAGGATTTCATTTTTGCATGTGTTCAAGGTAGTTTTGCATGTTGTGATGGATAAATATCATGATTCGAAATGAAAGAGTGTATGATATTGTTTTATGTATCGTGCTAATATTTTAAAAGAGAATTGCATTATATAACTGATAAGAAAAAAGCGCTGTTAAACAATTTAATAATTAGGTGATCATGAATTTTGGTCAGTCGAGATGTTACTTTGGGCATGATGAGAAGTGGGAACGTGTCAAGGCTTGGAGGCAGAAACCAGCACTACATCAAGTGCAGGGCTACGTTTTGTTAATTTTTTACAAATTATATGGAACTGTATTGCTAAAATTCTGTGATTTCTGGTGAAGAAGTTAGTTCTACATTTAGAAACTTACCAAACATCTGAATGTTCTAATTTTGGAAAGTCATAATTTTGGCTAAGCGCACGTTCGTGTACACAATTTACACTTTTAGAAGAAACTACACCAATATCAACAGGTTAGATCACTGTCTGCTAGGTGCACCTGTCTTGTTAATTTGACTAAAGAGTCTATTCTAACTTTCTTTAGAACTGTTATTTTTCCTTTATTAACTCAAATAAATAAATCTTACAGTCGCCTGAAAGCGACTATGCCAACCTACAACAGATGAACCTAACAGAGCCCATCCCACCAGAGGTGGAAAGCTGCAAATACGAAAGACCATTGACGGAGGCATGGGACGTGTACCTGGACCCGGCGACCAACAGAATGGTCTATGTGCACAAGGAGACCAAGGAGACCCAGTGGAAACCGCCAAAGGGATCTTTCCATAATGAGAACCTAAAAAAAAAGGTGAGTTTATGTAATACTAATACTATCAAAATGTAGAGTGTTGTTCAGGCATACAGACTGCATTAGGCTTTAATAGGACTTTCAAAACTCGCTATGCGGTTGTGTAGAGTTATTTAACCCGTTATGAACAATTTATTCATCCATTCATTCATTCATTTATATACATGTATGCTTCAGTTTTCAAAATAAGTCGGTAGCCCGAAGCCCGCAGTCGGTAAAAATCAAGTCGGGCATGTCAATTTTGCAAGCTGATATGCCCGTTGGGCATGTTAAAAATGAAATATGTCCCAAAAATAAACGACTATGTGAACTAATTTAAAGTCGATTTATTTTGTTTATACATCACCGGAAATGACTCAGTTTCAGAACAAACTGGTTTTCAATTTTATTTGCCATATTTGAACAGAACGGGGTAGTGCACGAAGGAGCCATGTTTAGTACAAATCAATACCGCTATGTAAACCCGACTGGTAATGAATATAAGGTCGTTTCTGGTCTAATTTGCAACCTAAAATGAGTAAATAGCCCAAATCCATGTTGATTTTCATCAGTCTTCACAAAAGACCTGTCTTGTAATAGATCTAGTAGTTCTGTTAAAAAGTTAGGAATGCATTAAAGTCGCAATATGTTTATTTTCAACCTGAACGGAGATGATACAAACTTTGTGTCAAGTATTACTGCTAAATATTATAGTCAAATTTGCATTAAATCACCGGTGGTACCAAGTTACCCAGGCGTTAATTGAAACTAACCCTTTGGTAAAAAGTTATGCAAACGTTTTAAGTTTGTGTTTACATAAACAATACCTTTGCTATAAAACCAGTTGGCCCAGCACACTACCCATGTCATATTTAGCGCAACGTTCAGTGGATACAGCGTACTAGAGTAAACGAATGTTACATGAGGTATTGAAACTATTTATTTGGTGAAGTCTGTAAAGTTTAACTTTAAGTCTTTTCTACAGATTAGATTTCATAATTCCCTAAGTTGTACGACTTCCGAATACTTCGTCAGCTCTTTTGCTCTTTTATTTTATGTTTTAATAAGCATACTCGGCCTTTAAAAAATTATTTTCAGGCAGGCAAACTGAATGCACGACTTCATCACAGTTACATGCAAGTCGTCAAGTGCATGCAGTTTGTCCGCATATAAATCTTCCTGAAGTTGAAGTGTAGTAAATGACCTTGATCTTCAAATGACTAGTAACAGGGGTAAACGGGGGAGGCAAAGAGGCAACTGATGAGCACATTAATTAGTGAAGTGACTGCTTATTGGGAGAGAGGTGTGGGTTGGGTGGGAGAGGGTGTGTGTGTGGGGGGGAGGGGTGGGGGGGGGGGGGGCAGGCAATGCTTTATGCTCTATTACAATTAGGTTTGAAGGTGATTGCTGTGTTTAATCGACAATTTTATCTCAGGGCCAAAAATAAAATTATGTTTGTTTCCCCTTCCCGACCGACCCACCGAAATTGCCGCGACCCGAATTATTTTTTCGACACTGGCGAAAAAAAAATATATATATATATATATATATATTTTTTTTTTTTTTTTTTTTTTTTTTTTTTTTTTTTGTCTTAAATGTGTCTTATAGGTAGCATGTATTCCAGTTTTGATCTCAAATAAAAGAAATGAAATAAAAAAAAATATTTTACCTACCTACCTACCCAACCCTTTTTTGCATGGGTCGGGAAGGGGAAACAAACATAATTTTATTTTTGGCCCAGTGAGTCAGATTCCATCAAAATAAAAAACCTAGTCGATCTTGAAAAACAATACAAAATGATAATAACATCTAGTCAAATTAGAAAAATTTGAGTATTTGACTCATGACTCATGGGTAAATTAATCTCTGGATTGTAATATGATTTTCAATTTAGACGGTGAGATCTAGATCATCAGGTGCATATGAGGAGATTGATGTGTCACCGGGAATAGGTGGTGTGACATTTTTACTTGAACCTATGTGCCAAAGGCCAAATCGTAAAAGTCGTTCTGTGGACTTTGGTCAACCCTCTATAGTTCTAGAGACAAATGTTCCACCAGGTTGGAAGTATGAGATAAATAGACATGGAGAAGATGTGTTCATCAACGAAGAAACTAAGCAAGAGGTTTGTAACCTTGGAATGACCTTGAAAAATACTTGAACTTGGAATGAAATATATATATATAACACTTATTTATTTATACTGCTTTCTGTCTAAATATTTTCTGTGTAAATACTCTTGAGGCATAAAGTGGACTTTGTTTGAAATGACCTTGAACTTGGAAAACTTGTCCTTATACTCGGGATATTTCACCATATAATGACCTTGAACTTGGAAAACTTGTCCGTATATTCAGAATATTTCACCATATAATGACCTTGAACTTGGAAAACTTGTGGTTGTAACTCAGCATATTTCACTATGTAATGAAAAAACTTCTAGTAACTCAGCATATTTCACCATATAATGACATTGAACTTGTCCTTGTAACTCGGCATATTTCATCATATAATGACCTTGAACTTGGAAAGATTGTCCTTGTATTTCATCATATGTCACCATATAGGGAAATAATCTTGAACTTAGAAAATTTATCCTTAACTATACTCAGGATATTTCATCATAAATGATCTTGAACTTGAAAAGCTTGTCCTTATACGCAGGATAGTTCACCATATAATGACCTTGAACTTGGAAAACTTGTCCTCCGAATATTTCACCATATAATGACCTTGAACTTGTCCTTATACTCGGGATATTTCATCATATAATGACCTTGAACTTGTCCTTATACTCGGGATATTTCATCATATAATGACCTTGAACTTGTCCTTATACTCGGGATATTTCATCATAAATAATCTTGAACTTAGAAAATTTATCCTTAACTATACTCGGATATTTCATCATAAATGATCTTGAACTTAGAAAATTTATCCTTAACTATACTCAGGATATTTCATCATAAATGATCTTGAACTTAGAAAATTTATCCTTAACTATACTCAGGATATTTCATCATAAATGATCTTGAACTAAGAAAATTTATCCTTAACTATACTCAGGATATTTCATCATAAATAATCTTGAACTTGAAAAGCTTGTCCTTATACGCAGGATAGTTCACCATATAATGACCTTGAACTTGGAAAACTTGTCCTCCGAATATTTCACCATATAATGACCTTGAACTTGTCCTTATACTCGGGATATTTCATCATATAATGACCTTGAACTTGTCCTTATACTCGGGATATTTCATCATATAATGACTTTGAACTTGTCCTTATACTCGGGATATTTCATCATAAATAATCTTGAACTTAGAAAATTTATCCTTAACTATACTCAGGATATTTCATCATAAATAATCTTGAACTTGAAAAGCTTGTCCTTATACGCAGGATAGTTCACCATATAATGACCTTGAACTTGGAAAACTTGTCCTCCGAATATTTCACCATATAATGACCTTGAACTTGTCCTTATACTCAGGATATTTCATCAAATAATGACCTTGAACTTGTCCTTATACTCAGGATATTTCATCATATAATGACTTTGAACTTGTCCTTATACTCAGGATATTTCATCATATAATGACCTTGAACTTGTCCTTATACTCGGGATATTTCATCATATAATGACATGACCTTGAACTTGTCCTTATACTCAGGATATTTCATAATATAATGACCTTGAACTTGTCCGTATACTCGGGATATTTCATCATATAATGACCTTGAACTTGTCCTTATACTCGGGATATTTCATCATATAATGACCTTATACTCAGAATATTTCACCATATAATGACCTTGAACTTGTCCTTATACTCAGGATATTTCATCATATAATGACCTTGAATTTGGAAAACTTGTCCTCAGAATATTTCACCATATAATGACCTTGAACTTGGAAAACTTGTCTTTATTCTCAGAATATTTCATCATATAATGATCTTGAACTTGTCTTTATACTCAGGATATTTCACCATATAATGACCTTGAACTTGTCCTTATACTCAGAATATTTCACCATATAATGACCTTGAACTTGTCCTTATACTCAGGATATTTCATCATATAATGACCTTGAATTTGGAAAACTTGTCCTTCTCAGAATATTTCACCATATAATGATCTTGAACTTGGAAAATTTGTTCTTATACTCAGAATATTTCACCCTATAATGACCTTGAACTTGGAAAACTTGTCCTTCTCAGGATATTTTACCATATAATGACCTTGAATTTGGAAAACTTGTCCTCAGAATATTTCACCATATAATGATCTTGAATTTGGAAAACTTGTCCTTCTCAGAATATTTCACCATATAATGACCTTGAACTTGGAAAACTTGTCCTTCTCAGGATATTTCACCATATAATGACCTTGAACTTGGAAAACTTGTTCTTATACTCAGAATATTTCACCATATAATGACCTTGAACTTGGAAAACTTGTCCTTCTCAGGATAGTTCACCATGTAATGACCTTGAACTTGGAAAACTTGTCCTCAGGATATTTTACCATATAATGACCTTGAATTTGGAAAACTTGTCCTTCTTAGAATATTTCATCATATAATGACCTTGAACTTGGAAAACTTGTCCTTATACTCAGAATATTTCACCATATAATGACCTTGAATTTGGAAAACTTGTCCTTCTTAGAATATTTCATCATATAATGCCCTTCAACTTGGAAAACTTGTCCTTATACTCGGAATATTTCACCATATAATGACCTTGAACTTGGAAAACTTGTCAGGCTTTACGTGTGGGTCTAGGGGTCCATCATAAAGGAAAAAAATAATATTTTCTATTCTAAAGGGCCAAAACATACCAAATTACACTAAAATAGGACTGATTACATACAAGTTTGTTTGTTTGTATGGTGTTTCACGTCATTTTCAACTCATGTAAAGTTATATATGACGCTCATTTTTTTGTGGTGAAGGCAGACCACCCACATCCGTAAAATTTGACACAAGGGAATTCATTTTGTACATCAATATGTTCTATCCTTGGCTAGGATAAACACCATACAGAGTATTTAAGCGTTTTATGCCTGATTTCATATCAGATCTATAAGGAATTCAAATATGAGACCTGAACAAAAATATTTGTAGAAAAATTGGAACAGTTTTAAAATTTTGGATTCTTGTAGAAAGGGTTTGATTTACCGTTGTTAAGTATTTATTATTAATTGGTATCACTGACTAGATTTAAAAGAGTAGACATGTTAAACTGTTAGTTTCATGTAAACGTGTTCAGGCATGTTCCTTCTATCCATTTTACATTCATTTTAAATGGGATCGCACATACATGGACTTTATCTATAAACTGAACTGTGGTCTCTTTTAATTCTTTTTGAGAATGTGAAAACTGAATGTATATCACATTGCAACCTTGTATATTACAAAATCACTTATAAAAGCCATGAATCCCCGGTCTAGTATCGCTATACTAATATTTTGATGCCACGAAGAAGAGGGTTTACTGTCATATACCAGTATATGATTTGACATATCCGTAACTTTTAATTGTTTCATAATGCACTAACACACACACTCATTTCAATTGCCTATATTCATCTGTATGTGTAGTTAGACACTTTACACTAGAAGTTCACAGCCTCAATTCTTCCTCTTTGAATGGGTGTATACACAGTCACTTATCAGTGGCATAGCTCGTTTTTGGCACTGCAGGCCCAGGCATACAACCTTTTCCCAGATGTGAACATCTTAAAAAAGCTTAAAATGCATTAAAGAAGTGGGTAAGGTGGGTGAATTATTTTTTTAAATATTCCGAAATGACGACTTTTTGTAATAACATTCAAAAGTATAACGTTTCGCCAATGCAATCTTGAAATTCATCCAAAACATTTCAGTTTTGGAGTTTCGTTTATTTCCAAAAGAATCTCCCCAAACTTGTAAAAATGCACCATTTTAAGTTAAAGTTTAAAAAAAATAATCTAGGAGTGCAGGCCCCCATAACCCCTAGCAACTTTACACCTGCGGTGCTCAATTGATTGGGCCTACAACTAAGTTGGCCAGCTACGTAACGCCCCTGCAAATATTTGTTATATTACATATGTATATCATTAACTGTTTACTTCCCATACCATTCAAGCATTAGTGAATTCACTATCATTGATTATTTGTAATCATAAATGATCTCTATCTAAACTCGTCTTCAATTTGTAATAATCTGTTCTCATCTTCATGGTGTCTTGTATGATTTATACATCATTGCAAACAGTCACATGTATTGTCGTTGTAGACTATGTAATACTCTTTCTCTAATGTTAAACTTTGTATGAATCAGTCAGCTACTGATAATTATGGATGTAGCTTTGCGATTTCTTTGAAGTAGCCATATGTACTCATGAGCCTAAAGTCAGACTATTTCACTTTAAAATATCACTCACTGATTATGGTCAGGAAATGAGACCTCCATTATACACGTCGTTGTTTGTATTGGTCATCCAACGATTTCTCTTGCCTTGAGTTTCTTATACATGTACATTGATCTATCGGACTGAATGGTCATTAAATTAATTGGCTGACTTATTTGAGATGTTTTCTTAGTGTTTGCCCTACTTTTTCCTCCAATCAGACGGTGAGGAATTTTAAAAAAACGACGAACTTATGTAAATTTCTAACGATCACCAATTTTAACCTTTTAATCATAAGTAATCGCTTACTAAATGGCACGCGCTTGTCTGGACACAAGGAGGTGGATTTAGTAGAAGCGCGAACGTGTTAAGAGGCGTGGTTTCGTAGAAGCGCGGGGGAAAGGTAGGGCAAACACTAAGTCAGTTATAGGCTAAGAAGTGAAATTTTAACAATTAAGAAACCCCGGTCAGTCGCTGCGCTCCTTTCCTTTGGGTTTCTTAATTGTTAAAATGTCACTTCATAGCCTCTAACTAATACTAAATGTGTACAGGTACTGTTATAGTTTTTGACCTCTGCATTGACCTTTGAATGACCTTGTAATATGACCTTTAATCATATGTTGTATAACCTTATATATTATTTAAAATTAGTGGCCAATTAGTGGTTCTAGTATGGTGCATGTTGATGATACATGTATATATTTAAATTCATAACTAAAGTATTTTTAAAATTTTCAAATAGGATGATTTTAAGCAGACTGAAATGTTGTTCAATTCTTTATGAGTTACCTTATAAGAAGGTGAGTCACACTGCTGTGGTTATTAAGTTGTATATTGAACTCCTAATAAAACGAACTAATTGAAAGTGATTTTAAAATATACATATATACATGTGTATATTTAACTATACTATCATCAGATTTATTAACTTAAAAAAGTTTAAATTCCTGGATAATAACTGATTTTGTTTGTTCGTTCCAAGTTCTAAATGAAGTGTACTGTATGTAATACAAAAAAACATGTTTTCTTAAAAGTGGATACGTACTAAAGATACACGTGGAAAGAATTATTACTACAGACATCACAGTGGCATTGCAGAATCTTTGTGGACGCTGCCCTCGGTTAGTATTCGGTTGCTATGCAACCTCTGACCTTTGACTTCATAATCAGTATTTCTGACCTGACTTTTGCATCAGTTGTATCAGCCTTGACCTTTAAGATCTGTCACTGATTCACATCAGTACCATGCAAACTTGGATCTTTATTTCTGTAATTTATGATCTTTTTATTATATTTTCTATAACCTTTGACCTTAAGTAACTTCTGATATTGTAACATATTTTCAAGTGACCTCTGACCATAACTTATGATCGCTTTATTATATTTTCTATGACCTTTGACCTTAAGTAACTCTGATATTGTAACACATTTTCAAGTGACCATAATTTCTGATCTTGTAATATATTGTGTATGACCTTTGACTATGATAGGTTCTTTTAAAAAATAAGGGTGTTGACTTCTATTCTATTCAGTGACTTCTGACCTTTGTTATGGATTTTCCATTCTATTCTATTCAGTGACTTCTGACCTTTGTTATGGATTTTCCATTCTATTGTATTCCGTGACTTTTGACCTTTGTTATGGATTTTCCATTCTATTGTATTCAGTGACTGCTTACCTTTGTTATGGATTTTCCATTCTATTGTATTTAGTGACTGCTGACCTTTGTTATGGATTTTCCGCTGTATTATATTCATTGTCTTTTGACCTTAGTTTTGGATTTTCCATGACCCCCCATGGGTTTTATCTTGTCGTTTTAGTGGTTTCTTTGAACTGTGATTTTATTGATGACCCTTGTACGTAAATATTTCTACAGATACCTTCAGTACATGTAATAACATAGTTCTTAATATAATCGATCATTTTTAAAGATGAACGACTGTTTGCAAGCCAGGGTAAACAACAATAACAATGTAATCTTTTTCCTTGCGAGACATTTTATATAGATTAAATTGTTGCTAAAAATATTTACCGTTATTTTCTTGTGATGTTTGACTTTGTTACCATACAAATTATATATGTTGAAACAACAGTTGTGTTGGGGTCTGCCATATTAAATCACCTACATAAGGTATGCATGTTTATTGTTATCTTGGAATAAAATATCTATAAACCATTTTGTAATCGAATGCAGACAGCCCTGTCTGCACTTGTAGATAAACAAATAAGCTATGGATAATGTTGGATAATAATAAGCTATGGATAATGTTGGATAATAATAAGCTATGGATAATGTTGAAAGCAATAAAATGTTAAAGGGACATGCGGCAATCTTGAAGATTTTTCTGTTTTTTCGTCTTATTCTACCATAGCTATAAATATGTTATTATTATGCAACATAATCAACAGTTTATAATATGAAAAAACAATTTGGTTTATACTATTCTTAAAATTAATATTAATGATTAAACAAATGCAAGTTATGTAGAAAACACTAACGGGACGCCCTGAGTTTAAAAAAGAAAATCAAGATTGCTGTGTCTTTTTTGTCGACACAGTAAGGCAAAGTTATGTCTATAAATTTTACTATTGTTTATTAATTTAAATTTGTTATACGGATACGTATAAGTGGTTTGGGCACTTGTAGATAGACGTACCATTAAAGGGACTGGAGACGATCTTGAATAACTGGTGCCAGTACAAATACAAGGGAAAACCCTCATAATGTGCTTCAGTTTTATATGAAATGTGCACGGGCAATCAACAAGCCGTATATTAAGTTTGGTTGAATAATTTTTTTATGAAAATGTTTGGATTGGAAAACACGATGACTCGGCTGTTTTTTTGTTGCTAAATCATGAATACTACTCATATACATAGTGGTTATAACACTTGTACATATAATTCAAATAACGTACTCAATCACAAAACAACAATGTATAACAGCTTTAAAGCATAAATTTAATATATGAATTAATATTAATGGTTATACATAAAAAACTAACATCTAGTTTTCCAGACCAAACTATTTCATTTACAGTAACTAAACTGTAAGAAACATGGGGCCTAGTTTAGTGTACCGTATATGTAATACTGTAAGACATTAATATGATGGTTTTATTCACATTTGTATAGACATCTATACTTCTTCCAGATTGCCTCCAGTCCCTTTAACAATGGAATATAGGGGTCAGGAGACATACTGTTGCAGGGGTCAAGGGATATAATGATACAGGAGAGTAAGGGTCAGGAGACATACTGGTGCAGGGGTCAAGGGATATAATGATACGGGAGAGTAAGGGTCAGGAGACATACTGGTACAGGGGTCAAGGGATATAATGATACAGGAGAGTAAGGGTCAGGAGACATACTGGTGCAGGGGTCAAGGGATATAATGATACAGGTGAGTAAGGGTCAGGAGACATACTGGTACAGGGGTCAAGGGATATAATGATACAGGAGAGTAAGAGTCAGGATACATACTGGTACAGGTTATAATAGCGTAAATGAGTCTCCATTGCCCTTCCATAGTAAAGTTAGAATGGTGACATACTGGTACAGGGGTAAAGGGATATGATACAGGAGAGTAAGGGTCAGGAGACATATTGGTACAGGGGTCAAGGGATATAATGATACAGGAGAGTAAGGGTCAGGATACATATTGGTACAGGGGTCAAGGGATATAATGATACAGGAGAGTAAGGGTCAGGATACATACTGGTACAGGTTATAATAGCGTAAATGAGTCTCCATTGCCCTTCCATAGTAAAGTTAGAATGGTGACATACTGGTACAGGGGTAAAGGGATATGATACAGGAGAGTAAGGGTCAGGAGACATATTGGTACAGGGGTCAAGGGATATAATGATACAGGAGAGTAAGGGTCAGGACACATACTGGTACAGGGGTCAAGGGATATAATGATACAGGAGAGTAAGGGTCAGGATACATACTGGTACAGGGGTCAAGGGATATAATGATACAGGTGAGTAAGGGTCAGGAGACATACTGGTGCAGCGGTCAAGGGATATAATGATACAGGAGAGTAAGGGTCAGGACACATACTGGTACAGGGGTCAAGGGATATAATGATACAGGAGAGTAAGGGTCAGGATACATACTGGTACAGGGGTCAAGGGATATAATGATACAGGTGAGTAAGGGTCAGGAGACATACTGGTGCAGCGGTCAAGGGATATAATGATACAGGAGAGTAAGGGTCAGGATACATACTGGTACAGGGGTCAAGGGATATAATGATACAGGTGAGTAAGGGTCAGGAGACATATTGGTACAGGGGTCAAGGGATATAATGATACAGGAGAGTAAGGGTCAGGATACATACTGGTACAGGGGTCAAGGGATATAATGATACATGAGAGTAAGGGTCAGGAATCATATTGATACAGGGGTCAAGGGATATAATGATACAGGAGAGTAAGGGTCAGGATACATATTGGTACAGGGGTCAAGGGATATAATGATACAGGAGAGTAAGGGTCAGGACACATACTGGTACAGGGGTCAAGGGATATAATGATACAGGAGAGTAAGGGTCAGGATACATACTGGTACAGGGGTCAAGGGATATAATGATACAGGTGAGTAAGGGTCAGGAGACATACTGGTGCAGCGGTCAAGGGATATAATGATACAGGAGAGTAAGGGTCAGGACACATACTGGTACAGGGGTCAAGGGATATAATGATACAGGAGAGTAAGGGTCAGGATACATACTGGTACAGGGGTCAAGGGATATAATGATACAGGTGAGTAAGGGTCAGGAGACATACTGGTGCAGCGGTCAAGGGATATAATGATACAGGAGAGTAAGGGTCAGGATACATACTGGTACAGGGGTCAAGGGATATAATGATACAGGTGAGTAAGGGTCAGGAGACATACTGGTGCAGCGGTCAAGGGATATAATGATACAGGAGAGTAAGGGTCAGGACACATACTGGTACAGGGGTCAAGGGATATAATGATACAGGAGAGTAAGGGTCAGGATACATACTGGTACAGGGGTCAAGGGATATAATGATACAGGTGAGTAAGGGTCAGGATACATACTGGTACAGGGGTCAAGGGATATAATGATACAGGAGAGTAAGGGTCAGGAGACATACTGGTGCAGCGGTCAAGGGATATAATGATACAGGAGAATAAGGGTCAGGATACATACTGGTACAGGGGTCAAGGGATATAATGATACATGAGAGTAAGGGTCAGGAATCATATTGATACAGGGGTCAAGGGATATAATGATACAGGAGAGTAAGGGTCAGGATACATATTGGTACAGGGGTCAATGGATATAATGATACATGGGAGTAAGGGTCAGGATACATACTGGTACAGGGGTCAAGGGATATAATGATACAGGAGAGTAAGGGTCAGGATACATACTGGTACAGGGTTCAAGGGATATAATGATACAGGAGAGTAAGAGTCAGGATACATACTGGTACAGGTTATAATAGCGTAAATGAGTCTCCATTGCCCTTCCATAGTAAAGTTAGAATGGTGACAACCTGTTAAAAACTCAAACCTCGTTAGAATTCTGGGAAACTTACTTTATCATGCAAATAAACATGTCTGCTATTAAACATCAACAAGGAAATAGAGGGTTTAATACCTTCTAAGAAACATTTCTTCAGTTGTATACTAACACCAGGTCAAAGGTCAACACTATTTTTACCCTTGCAATTTCATACCCTGTCTACTTTCACTTCTCAAATTTATATCAAAATCTGTCAAAAACATGATGAGATGCATTTTCAAATATCAACAACATGTCCAGAATACAGTTACAGCCCAAAAATAACAGGGAACTGCACTGAAAAAAGTTTTTAAAGAAAAAAGGATTAGCACTCTTTAATACAGAACTACTTTCGGCTGCCAGGTGAGCACATCCTGTTGAATTAGTGTAATTAGACCTACAGGGGTCAAGCGATATAATGATACAGGAGAGTAAGGGTCAGGATACATACTGGTATAGGGGTCAAGTGTTATAATGATACAGGAGAGTAAGGGCCAGGATACATACTGGTACAGGGGTCAAGGGATAGAATGATACAGGAGAGTAAGGGCCAGGAGACATACTGGTACAGGGGTCAAGGGATATAATGATACATGAAAGTAAGGGTCAGGAGACATACTGGTACAGGGGTAAAGGGATATGATACAGGAGAGTAAGGGTCAGGAGACATATTGGTACAGGGGTCAAGGGATATGATAAAAGGAGAGTAAGGGTCAGGAGGCATACTGATACAGGGGTCAAGGGATATAATGATACATGAGAGTAAGGGTCAGGAGACATATTGGTACAGGGGTCAAGGGATATGATACAGGTAAGTAAGGGTCAGGAGACAGGAGACATATTGGTACAGGGTTCAAGGGATATAATGATACAGGAGAGTAAGTGTCAGGAGACATATTGGTACAGGGATCAATGGATATATGATACAGGAGAGTAAGTGTCAGGAGACATATTGGTACAGGGATCAATGGATATATGATACAGGAGAGTAAGGGTCAGGAGACATTCACATTTAAAGCCTGTAAGCAGTCATACGGATATGGAGATTAGGGGTTTGGGGACCTACATATACAGAGATCAGGGGAATTATTTATACAATATAGGTCATGTTACGAAGATTGCTTAAGAGCCTAGACGAGGATTTTAGGTGGGAAGTGAGATATCTGATGCAATCCTTGTTCACCCCTTAACTTACTTTATAAAGTCGTAATTAAAAAAAAGTGTTTACACTCACTAACTTTATAGGTTACTATACATTACAGTATTATTCATGTAATATACAGTTTCCTGTCTAAATAGTATGTGTATGTTGTGTGTCAATTGCTCACTTCCTGTTTCTGTCTTCAGTTTTTGTGATGATGGTCATACTACACCAATTCATTTTCCATAGTCCTACCTTATAGCTCTAAGCTCTGTACTGAGTTCCCTAATATAGGAAGCTATATTATTAGCTCAACTGATCAGAGATCAGCAGAGCTTATGCCGTGGTGCGGCGTCCGGCGTCTGTCCGTCTGTCCGTAAACTTTTATTTGTAGCGACTACTCCTCTGAAACTACTGGATGGATATTCATGAAACTTTACAGAAATGTTGCCCATGAAGTCTAGTTGATCCTAGCAAAAATTCATGTTGATGTGAAATCCAAGATGGCCACCAAAGCTAAAAATAGATTTTTAAAATACAAGTTTGTAGCGACTACTTCTTGAAAACTATAAGTGATATTGATATGGGACTTTTTCTAAAATGATCAGCATGACATGATGTTGGTCCTTGTCAAAAATCGTTTTGATTCGACGTTAAACATGGCTGCCAGTGGCCATCTTTGTTTACATAGAGTTATATAATGAAAACTTGTAGCGACTACTCCTCTGAAACTACTTGACGGATTTTCATGAAACTTCACAGGAATGTTGCTCTTGATGTCTAATTGATCCTAGCAAAATTCAGGTCGGACGGAAATTCAAGATGGCCGCCATGGCTAAAAAATAAATTTTCAAAATACAAGTTTGTAGCGACTACTTCTTGAAAACTATAAGTGATATTGATAATGGACTTTTTCTAAAATGATCAGCATGACATGATGTTGGTCCTTGTCAAAAATCGTTTTGATTCGATGTTAAACATGGCTGCCAGCGGCCATCTTTGTTTACATAGAATTATATAGTAAAATCTTGTAGCGACTACTCCTCTGAAACTACTTGGCGGATTTTCATGTAACTTTACAGGAATGTTGCTCTTAATGTCTAATTGATCCTAGGAAAATTTCAGGTCGGCCGGAAATTCAAGATGGCCACCATGGCTAAAAATAGACTTTCAAAATATAAGTTTGTAGCGACTACTTCCTGAAATCAAAATCAATCAGTAGAGCTTCAAGGTCATTGACCTCTTGTTTATTACTTGTTTTGAAAGACCTATCTTAGTTTTATCAAGAAAACATACAGAAGCCATATGTTGAGTATGTTTTGAAAAAGCTGTTTGGGTCGGATGGTGCTGACCCACCTACTTGCATGTAGAAACATGAGGAAAATGTAAAATATACTTCTTTCTTTGATTATGCAACACATTGTGAATACATTGCACTAATGTTTGATTTAACCTTTATAAGTACTCTTCAAAAGTTGAATTTTAATTTTTTAGCAAGATTTTTTAGTTTGTTTACCTTGACAACCAATCAAAATTAAGAGATTCTGTGTAATAGCTCCGAATTTACCCTGGATTTTTTCCCCTGCCCGCTGATTGGTTGGTAATTGGTGTAGTCTGATCTGATAGACTGTTACTTGTGGTTATAATATCATCTTCCTAAGGGAGTTGTCTCCCTTGAACAGAATTTTTAGATTTCTGTGTATATTATCAGATTATATCTCCGCAAAATGAAGGTTAGGGAGGTCGGTATACTTGATCAGTCCGTCATTACATCCGTGTTTACAAGCGGGCACTTATTGAGGACGCTTTGTTGAAATGGCTGTTGGAGGCTTTTTTTTATTGGGTATAACTAACAGTAGCAACCCTCCTAACCCAACTTCACCTCCCCCTCTCAAATGTGTTGGTTATTTGAAGTAAACTTTATTGCTACATAAGGATATCAAGTCAGTCTAGGCATTATTTGTAACCACTACCTATTTGAGCTGTTATTGTTTACGAGATGAAGATTTCATTTATCTTACTGACGAATAAATAGTTCTTCTTTATTCATTAGGCCATCAATAAAAATATGTTTGTTTGCCGTGCTCCGACCGACTCACCCGATTCGGCCGTGACTCAAATTTTTTTAATGACCTCGGGCCGAAAAAAAAATTGAAATAAAAAAAATAATTTCAAATGATAATTTTATTAGCCAGAGTTGTTAAGCATCTAATCTGGATTGCAAAGGTTATCAAAAAGTTGCCTTAGTACAAAAATGGGATAATATATGCGAACAATATATATAAAAAAAAATATCTAAAAATTAAACTTTTTCCTACCTTAAATACACATGAATAAAATAATTATGTGCATGTCCTTGTGTTTAGTTTTAATAACCTATGCCCTAACATCGTACTAGGGCCTTTATAGTGTTGTAGATTGGATAAGCTTTTGATGTAAAAAAAAATCAAAAAAAAATCCCAACCTACCTACCCAACCTGAAAATTCTGGGTAGGAGCACAGCAAACAAACAATTTTTTATTGATGGCCTTAACTGGTGCAATTTTACCTATCAGATGAGTAAAGGTGTCTTGTTGAAGGTTGTGGTGCTGTGATCCAGGTTGCCTGGCATAACAATTAGATCACCGTTGTTTTCCCTTTTTAAGAGAATCTGATGTCATATGGAAATCAATATTTGTTTTACATGCTACCAGCAAAAACTTGTTTGTTAAAAACATGCTTTTATTTACAGTTTAGTAAGTCCACTTAGTAACTTTACAAAAAGCAATTAGTGGCTAAGTATGTACAGTATACCAGGACAGATCCATGGGTGATCAGACCTAAGTATGTACAGTATGCAAGGACAGATCCATGGGTGATCGGACCTAAGTATGTACAGTATACCAGGACAGATCCATGGGTGATCGGACCTAAGTATGTACAGTATACCAGGACAGATCCATGGGTGATCGGACCTAAGTATGTACAGTATACCAGGACAGATCCATGGGTGATCAGACCCAAGTATGTACAGTATACCAGGACAGATCCATGGGTGATCGGACCTAAGAATGTACAGTATACCAGGACAGATCCATGGGTGATCGGACCTAAGTATATACAGTATACCAGGACAGATCCATGGGTGATCAGACCTAATGTGAGCGCCCGTCTGAAATCCAGCAAGCATAGTTATAACCTACGTTTGCCGCATTTCAGAGGGACCAAGCCAGGTCCAGCATCGTTCGTCATTGAATTTAATAACTACAACCTTACAGCCCCAACTCAAATCCTTTATCCTCACCATGTACTGATGTATATAACGAGTGTATGATGTTTTGATGTAGGCTAATTACATTACAACCACTTGACACGTAGGTTAAAGGAAATCTTAGTTTTCTCTATTTAGTCCTTGATTTCTGAAAACATCAACCCAGTCATATGGATGATGTTGATTCTGGGAAGTACAACTGGATTGTGGTTATGTAAAGCAGATTTTTGCTGTAACTACTGGCTGTAGAAGTAGCACCTTGCAACTTTTTTTCATATCTACACGCAATGAAGAACAGAGCCCATGGATGTTGGCAATTTTCGTCTTCGCAGTGCTCAAAGAAAATTATTTTAAGAGACAGGCCCAGGGCTTGTTGCTTCTGAAAATGGACAGGCCCCGATTTGAAATGGACAGGCCCTGATTTGAAATGGACAGGCCCTGATTTAAAATGGAAAGGTCCAATATTTTTTTCTTATTGGAAATGTGTCTTTATTCACTTTTATAGCACACATTAATTTGGTTACATATGTATTAATCAAGCTCAGAACCTCCTCTGACTATATTTTTCTTTTTGCTACCACTTTATGCTCCCTGGTCTGCGGACTTATTTACCATTTCGTTTAAAATATGTTAGAATAGAATATTACATAGTAATTTATAACCAATGCAATGGAGAGTACTAGCACTTCTGCCAAACGATAATAATCAGAGCCGACTTGGTGAAACTGGAGCTAAACTTGGAGCCAAATTTTTAATCAGGTTTTATGAGACTATCAGAGCCTCCTCTGGCTATATTTTTTCTTTTTGTCACCACTTTCTCCAAGTAAATAATTAGGAGCCTAGACTAGAATTCATTTAAAAGTAGGATTCCAGGAACTCCTTACACCTTAAATAATGAATAGAAATATACTTTATATCTGTATTTATACATATACAGTATATATATTTTTCTATCCACCAACATGTATTTGTAAAGGACAGTTTTTCTTATTTGATTATGTAAAAAAAAAAAAAAAAATAATATATCCGAAATTATGTATCCTCCGAACTACTATGACACCGCACTTTTACGGCCCGAACATTTCACAAACATTCAATCGAAATATCAGCAATAACGATTTTTTTTCATGCATTAGTGTGTTTTTAATGACAAAAACGGTATTTCTTATCACAAAGGAAAGAAAACACAACCAGAATAATGAGTTTTATGTCAACAATTGTCGACCTCAAAGTTGTGACAAACTGCCGACACGAAGCCAGGCAAAATATTCAAACTTCTTATTGTTTCAATGTGTGTATAACACATTTTAATAACTTTATTGCAAGTGTTTTCACAGTTCACAATACACATGGGAGTATTTTGTCTTGAGGAACTTGAGCTTGAGATCCAGTAAAACTGTTTTTTTGGGGGATATTTTTTATTTTTTTTATTTATTTTTTTAAGACAGGCCCGACGGGCTCCTCGTCTGCAAAATGAGACAGGCCCGGAATGGATTTCGAGGAGCCCCGGGCGTCGGGCTATCCTATTTCTTGAGCACTGCTTCGACGGGTCACCATTGACGTTTGGAACTCTAACAATCACACCCAGACGATCAGTCTCTTAAAGACACATTTCCCAACTGAATGTAGTCGTTGAAAAATCATGGATAGCATGCTTTTTAACTGCTTACTTCTCGCTGACTGATTACCACAGAGACATTATTTTGAGGCCCCATCACACTTTTTTTCTTTTAATTTACTACAACCTTAGTTTTTGATATAAAATAGATTGTAACTAAAAACACTAGATTGTTTATTATGGGGGAGCATATAGTCGCCGCTTTTTCCGTCCGTCCGTGTGTGCATCCGTGCGTCACACTTTTTGTCCGGAGCATAACTGAAAAAGTATGCTTGATTAAAGTTTGTGTGAATGATTAGGACAATGAGAGGGAGTGCAGTTCATAGGTACCATAACTCTAGCTTCATTACTTTTTTTAATTATCTACCTTTTTTGAAAAATCTTATCCGGAGCATAATAGAGTTCCATACGGATTCATTTTGAATAAGGAAGCACTGACACTAAACATTACTTTTTTTTGTTAAACTTTCGGGATGCATCCATCAGAAACAAACAACAACACAAGAACTAGAATTAATAATTTTACTGCACCATATATTAATATTAGTTCCACCTATGGCCCATATGAGGTTGTCCATACGGATTTGGTAACCACTGTCTACACTTGTATTTTTGTAGAAGATTTTTTAAGATCTGTTAAATGAAACTGATAAGCCCCATTGCGGGGGCATTTATGACCTCAGGTGCACCATTCGAACAAACATATAGTGATGCTTCACATAAACTTGTGGTCGTCCGTGGTCGAGTGGTCTCAGACTTGAAATCACAAGTCCCTCACTGCTGTGGGTTCGATTCCCCATGGGGCCAAGACTGTTTAGTATGTGAGTATCAGTTTTTGAATTTTGAAGTCCCGATGAGTTTCTTGCATTTGAGATTAACTAAAACATGGCAGAGAAGTAACTGATAATAGAGTATATTGTGCTAAAAATACAAAAACTATTAATTGTTAACACGGGTCTTTTAAGCAAATCCATCTATACATAGTTGTTTTAACATATATACAAGTGCACATAAAATGCAAAACGGTTATAATTTTTACTACATTATTATACACTCTTTATGGGACGGGCCTCATCCTTTGACAGAAAACTAATAATCTCAATTTCCTTGTGCAAATGTATTTCTAACAGCGATTTATAGTTACCTATAGAAATTCTCTCCCCCACAAATACAATAGGCTCGAAATTTGTCTTTAAAGGGTCAAGGATCTGCATATTCTTCTCTATGTGAGCAAACCCAAGTCATGGATCCTTCTATCATAACCCTGAGTCAAGGATCCATCTGTCATTATCTGTGAGCAACCCTGAGTCAAGGATCTATCTATCATTCTCTCTCTGAGCAACTCTGAGTCATGGATCAATTAATTTTGTCATTCTCTAAGGTGAGTAACCCTGAGTCAAGGATCCATCCATCATTCTCTCTGTGAGCAACCCCGAGTCAAGAATCCGTCCATCATTCTCGCTGTGAGCATCCCTGAGTCAAGGAACCATCTATCATTCTCTCTGTGAGCAACTCTGAATCAAGGATCAATCTATCATCCTCTCTTAGGATGAGCAACCCTGAGTCAAGGATCCATCAACCATTCTGTGAGCAACCCGAGTCATGGATCCATGTCATTATCTCTGTGAGCAACCCTGAGTCAAGGATCCATCTATCGTTTCAGCTGTGAGCAACCCCCAATCAAGGATCCATCCATCATTCTCTCTGTGAGCAACCCTGAGTCAAGGATCCATCTATCATTCTCTGTGAGCAACCCTGAGTCAAGGATCCATCTATTATCCTCTCTTAGGATGAGCAACCCTGAGTCAAGGATCCATCTATTATCCTCTCTTAGGATGAGCAACCCTGAGTCAAGGATCCATCTATTATCCTCTCTTAGGATGAGCAACCCTGAGTCAAGGATCCATCTATTATCCTCTCTTAGGATGAGCAACCCTGAGTCAAGGATCCATCTATTATCCTCTCTTAGGATGAGCAACCCTGAGTCAAGGATCCATCTATTATCCTCTCTTAGGATGAGCAACCCTGAGACAAGGATCCATCTATTATCCTCTCTTAGGATGAGCAACCCTGAGACAAGGATCCATCTATTATCCTCTCTTAGGATGAGCAACCCTGAGTCAAGGATCCATCAATCATTCTGTGAGCAACCCTGAGTCATGGATCCATTTTTCATTATCTCTGTGAGCAACCCTGAGTCAAGGATTCATCTATCATTTTCTCTGTGACCAACCCTTAGTCAAGGATCCATCTATCATTTTCTCTGTGAGCAACCCTGAGTCAAGGATCCATCTATCATTCTCTGTGAGCAACCCTGAGTCAAGGATCCATCTATCATTATCTCTCTGAGCAACTCTGAGTCAAGGATCCATCTATCATTTTCTCTGTGACCAACCCTGAGTCAAGGATTCATCTATCATTTTCTCTGTGACCAACCCTTAGTCAAGGATCCATCTATCATTTTCTCTGTGAGCAACCCTGAGTCAAGGATCCATCTATCATTCTCTGTGACCAACCCTGAGTCATGAATCCATCTATCATTATCTCTCTGAGCAACTCTGAGTCAAGGATCCATCTATCATTTTCTCTGTGACCAACCCTGAGTCAAGGATCCATCTATCATTATCTCTCTGAGCAACTCTGAGTCAAGGATCCATCTATCATTTTCTCTGTGACCAACCCTGAGTCAAGGATCCATCTATCATTTTCTCTGTGACCAACCCTGAGTCAAGGATCCATCTATCATTCTCTCTCTGAGCAACCCTGAGTCAAGGATCCATCTATCATTCTCTGTGACCAACCCTGAGTCAAGGATCCATCTATCATTATCTCTCTGAGCAACTCTGAGTCAAGGATCCATCTATCATTTTCTCTGTGAGCAACCCTGAGTCAAGGATTCATCTATCATTTTCTCTGTGACCAACCCTTAGTCAAGGATCCATCTATCATTATCTCTCTGAGCAACCCTGAGTCAAGGATCCATCTATCATTATCTCTGTGACCAACCCTGAGTCAAGGATCCATCTATCATTTTCTCTGTGACCAACCCTGAGTCAAGGATCCATCTATCATTCTCTCTCTGAGCAACCCTGAGTCAAGGATCCATCTATCATTCTCTGTGACCAACCCTGAGTCAAGGATCCATCTATCATTATCTCTCTGAGCAACTCTGAGTCAAGGATCCATCTATCATTTTCTCTGTGACCAACCCTGAGTCATGAATCCATCTATCATTATCTCTGTGATCAACGCCAAGCAAGGATCCATCTATCGTTCTCTCTGTAAGCAACCCGAGCCAAGGATCCTGCATCTATCATTCTCTGTGAGCAACCTTGAGTCAAGAATCCATCTATCGTTCTCTCTGTGAGCAACCCCGAGCCAAGGATCCATCTCTCATTCTCTTTCTGAGCAGCCTAGCATGAAATCCAATCAATTAGAGAAAAAAGATGTTTTGAGATAATATTGATTCCTTAATGTACAGGGCTGTACAAATAATTTTTTTAGCTACTAGTCCGGGACTAGTCACCCTGTCAAAAGTGACTAGTCCCAAAAAAATTGTGAATAGTCCCAAAAAATAGACACACGTCCTGATTTTTACGATTTCTCAATATGTTAAAACTGCGTCTTGCATACTCATTACAATTCATTATACACAGTAAAGGAAACAATCCTTATTTACCCTTCAGACAATTAATGTATGTTTCAGTGGTATAGATTGTAGAATGCCATTGGGTGAAACAGTAGCAATAGTAAGAATCACATCTGCATTTTTAAATTTCAATATAGATATTGAGTTTCATATTACAGTTCAGATAATCATTTAATGGGGAAAAAAAGTCATAACTTTATATAGGTTAGGGGCTACAGATGAGATTCTTAACTTTATTACCATTTTACCTAATGCAAAAAATAAATAACATGTGAATCAACATTAACATTTTATTTTTATTTTTTTGCCGATGATTTTGACTTTTTGGTTGGCTGTGTATCACATTCTACATTTTTCCTCTTTTTATTTTTACTTTCACTTTCGCTTTCACTCTGAAAATTTTCCTTATTTTTAACACTGAAAAAGTTCAACAAACTCATTTTTGAAATGTAAACGTTAGCACTGCCGGATACGAAATCAAACTGATTATGTGTATCAGTTCGTTTTGTTTTTTATTTTATTTGTTTGACAGCTCAATTCTTCGAACGTAATTAGTACACTAACTATGCACAAACCGTTTCCCCACCCGCCTTTCAAGTCTGTTACAATTACGCTCAACAATACACTGAGAAACAATAAAAAATCACACCTACCGTTTCATATCAAACATGTTTCCATTATCAAACGTCCTGAGTTTCTTTACTCATCGAAAGATTGCCGACAAATCGGCCTGATTGCGAATTAATCAACGTGTTAGTGTTATTGTTTCAGTGTATCGCCATTTTCAGCTCACCACGTGACAAACAGGTAATCACGTGACGAACATGTGATTTACATTTGGTAGTCGTTTCATTGGCTAGCGGGTCTGGATTAAAATAGATCGGGTCAATTGATTGGATAATGTCGACAATGCCCACTGTCAATTTAAGTAATTTGGAGGCGGGACTTCCGGCATGGTTGATTGTTGATAAAATTGCCCGGGGTATTGGATGATCGCCGCTGTGGATGCTAATTGCATTACACAAGCGAGTGCAATTAAAGGATTACGTGGAGAAGTGTGCTGGGGTTGTTTTATGACAGGTGGCCGACATTGTAAATTTGACAAATCTGGGACTGAAATCTTTCAAACAGTGACACGCCCGACTTTCTCTTTTTTTAAGATTGGACTAGTCCGAGACTGAAATCTTTGAAAAAGTGACACGCCCGCCTTAGGTTTTGGACTAGTCCCGGGCGTCGGGCTATAGGATTTGTACAGCCCTGATGTATGTTACTATATACTACTGACTATATATGATTTAGTCAGTATATCGTATTATTAATTAACTATATTTGTCGGGTTTTGCTAGAAACTCTACACATAATATGACGCAAACTTGGCCAATACGAACTGAAAGTCGACCAATATGGAAAAAAAACAAGGCCAGTATGAAGAAACTTGTATATACGAGCTTAAGTGACGTCGTTCCTGTTAAGAGACATCATTCATGCTCGCTTATCAACTTATAAATTAAATTAATTAACGCTACTATAAATAAAATAAAATAGTGCAGTAATGGAAGTTAAAATTAATAAAATTGTCATTAATTAAGTGTTTTCATATTGTCCGAGTTATTGGTCCTCGGACGGGTCATATTGACTCGCGGTCTTGGCCAGTATGACAGTCCTTGGACCAATAACTGGGTCAATATGAAATCACTTAATTAGTAACACCATATTAAAAAACTCATCATTCCCTCTGCCAAAAAGGCATAAAAAAGGTGGCTCCATCCGCTAGGTCATAAACCAAACAGTCCTGCATATCTCAAACCAGGCCCCACTGTGTATCAGGTCATAAACCAAACAGTCCTGCTGCTAGGTCATAAACTAGACAGTCCTACGTATCTTAAACCAGGCCCCACTGTGTATCAGGTCATAAACCAAACAGTCCTGTGTATCTTAAACCAGGCCCCACTGTGTATCAGGTCATAAACCAAACAGTCCTGCATATCTTAAACCAGGCACCACTGTGTATCAGGTCATAAACCAAACAGTCCTGCTGCTAGGTCATAAACCAAACAGTCCTGCTGCTAGGTCATAAACCAGACAGTCCTACGTATCTTAAACCAGGCCCCACTGTGTATCAGGTCATAAACCAAACAGTCCTGTGTATCTTAAACCAGGCACCACTGTGTATCAGGTCATAAACCAGACAGTCCTGCATATCTTAAACCAGGCCCCTCTGTATCAGGTCATAAACCAAACAGTCCTGTGTATCTTAAAGCAGGCCCCTCTGTGTATCAGGTCATAAACCAAACAGTCCTGTGTATCTTAAACCAGGCACCACTGTGTATCAGGTCATAAAGCAAACAGTCCTGCATGTCTTTGATCAGGCCCCACTGTGTATCAGGTCATAAAACAAACAGTCCTGCATATCTTAAAGCAGGCCCCTCTGTGTATCAGGTCATAAACCAAACAGTCCTGTGTATCTTAAACCAGGCCCCACTGTGTATCAGGTCATAAACTAAACAGTCCTGCTGCTAGGTCATAAACCAGACAGTTCTGCGTGTCTTTGACCAGACCCCACTGTGTATCAGGTCATAAAGCAAACAGTCCTGCATGTCAAAGCAGGCCCCAGTGTGTATCAGGTCATAAATCAAACAGTCCTGTGTATCTTAAACCAGGCCCCACTGTGTATCAGGTCATAAACCAAACAGTCCTGCATATCTTAAACCAGGCCCCTCTGTATCAGGTCATAAACCAAACAGTCCTGCATGTCTTTGACCAGGCCCCACTGTGTATCAGGTCATAAAACAAACAGTCCTGCATATCTTAAAGCAGGCCCCTCTGTGTATCAGGTCATAAACCAAACAGTCCTGTGTATCTTAAACCAGGCCCCACTGTGTATCAGGTCATAAACCAAACAGTCCTGCTGCTAGGTCATAAACCAGACAGTTCTGCGTGTCTTTGACCAGACCCCACTGTGTATCAGGTCATAATGCAAACAGTCCTGCATGTCTTAAAGCAGGCCCCAGTGTGTATCAGGTCATAAACCAAACAGTCCTGTGTATCTTAAACCAGGCACCACTGTGTATCAGGTCATAAACCAAACAGTCCTGTATATCTTAAACCAGGCACCACTGTGTATCAGGTCATAAACCAAACAGTCCTGCTGCTAGGTCATAAACCAGACAGTTCTGCTTGTCTTTGACCAGGCCCCACTGTGTATCAGGTCATAAAGCAAACAGTCCTGCATGTCTTAAAGCAGGCCCCAGTGTGTATCAGGTCATAAACCAAACAGTCCTGTGTATCTTAAACCAGGCACCACATAAAGCAAACAGACCTGCATGTCTTAAAGCAGGCCCCAGTATGTATCAGGTCATAAACCAAACAGTCCTGCTGCTAGGTCATAAACCAGACAGTCCTGCTGCTAGGTCATAAACAAGACAGTCCTGCTGCTAGGTCATAAACAAACAGTCCCAGGCCCCACTGTGTATCGGGTTATAAACCAGACATTCAGCCCTTGGTACTGTGTCATATAGATAGGCAGTCCTTCGTACAGAATTTTGTTAATTAACTAAACTATATTCGTCGTGTTTTGCTAGAAACTACACGCAATACGACGTAAACTCGGCCAATATGAACCGAAAGTTGGCCAATATGAAAAAACGAGGCAAATAGGGAATAACTAGCCAATATGATGATTTAGGTAACGTAATTCAAGTTAACATCATTCACGTTAATAGACGTCGTCCACGCTCGATAACCAACCGATAAACTAAATTAACGCTTCTATAAATATACGCAAATCATGTCAAAATAATTTTATTAAAATACAATTCTACTGTACATAGTTTGTCAATTAATAACATTGTAATTAATTGTTTTCATGCTGTCCGAAATATTGGTCCTCGGACTGTCACATTGGCCCGCAGCCTTTGGCCTTGGACCAATATGGCAGTCTTTGGACCAATAACGTGGCCAGGATGAAAACAATTAATTAATAACATCATAGTAAAAACTAGACGAGCCTCATAACTAATCTAACAAAAACAGGCACATTGAAGCACACATTGTCACTATATGATAATAAGTCAGTATTCCATAAAATGATTTAACGTTAAGTTAATGTTGGGTAAATATATAAAATAAAATGCAATTTTATTTAATTTTAATGACCAGGGCTTGATTGGTTGGGTTTCTGAGAACATTCGACTGGTGAAACAATGAACATAATGAGTAACTAAAATGGGAAAATGATAATTGATAGTTTATCATAATTACCACTTGCAGGACAGAAATGCTGATCATTATTTTATTTCCATCAATGCCGGCAGTGTATATTTAATATTTGGTTCTTTCTGGATTACATATGCTTTTGAATATCGATAGATAAGCTTTTTATAGATCTGAACAAATATCCAGCTGTTGGGCTAATGCCTAAAATAGAGGTAATTTGATATTATATGGCAGGGCTTTTTTCCCAGGTCCCAGGCCTGTCAATTTTGGGGGAAAATAACGCACTTTTTCTCATTTTGGGACAAATGTATGATTTCATAAATTCAGTAAATATGACAATACTATGCTTTATTTATATTTTCATCCGTTATGTATTATAATTACTAACTTCTGAGTCAGAATTGACTTAACAGACAAAAAAACATCGCATAATTTATGCTTTTTCTCAAATTCTGAGAGAATGTTGCCTTCTGATTGGGAAAGATTTCTGCCAAAAATTGGGGAAAAAAAAGTCAAATTAGGCCTTTTACAGGCCTCTGTTGTTATATAAGGTAAAAAAGGCCTGCCATACAAAAGTGTACTCTTCTTTTATTTAAACACTTCATTGTGGCCATAGTTTCTCTGGCCATAGTTATTCTGTCCATTTTGTTTATCTGTTTTGTCCCGTCACATCGCGTCCCGAAACACATATTTGTCCCATCGCGTCGCATACCACATTTTTCTGAAGCACTTTTGAATGGGTTGTTCCCAAACTTCATATACACATAACAACTGATGACCTTAAGTTCCTCGACATCACCCATTGTTGATTTCCTCATTTATTACAGAATTACAGCCGTTTGTTTGACTTAGAACAAGCAGGGGCATTCAAGTTCTTCAGTGATAGTTCTAGTTTCTAATCAATGCTATTTTGTTTGTTTTTCACTTCAAATATTGTTATTTTTAGCTCTTTCGGCCAGCAGAGCTTATGGGATGGTGAGTTGTCTGTCGTCCGTTAACTTTTGCATTGTGAACACTCTAGCACCTTTATTTATTATTTGATCTTTACCAAACTTGCACAGATTGTTAATATCAAAGAAAGCTCGGAAAAGTTTGAAAACCAGCCAGATTGGATCAGTAATACCAGAGTTATGACCCTTGTTTTGCTGAAGAATGTCATTTTCTGCCTTGTGATCACTCTAGCACCTTCATTTATTATTTGATCTTTACCAAACTTGCACAGATCAGATTGTTTATTTTAATGAAAGCTTGGACAAGTTTGAAAACCAGCCAGATCAGACCAGTTACACCAGAGTTATGGCCCTTAAAAGTTAAAGCCTTCATTTTTCATCCGATCTTTACCAGAATGTTAATATCAATAAAAGCTTAGAAAAGTTCGAAAACCAGCCAAATCAGATTTGTAACACCAGAGTTATGGCCCTTGATTTAGTTAAAAATGCTACATATTTTGCCTCGTTAAGACGATAGGTCCTTCCTTTGGCCGGATTTCAACAGAACTTTGCAGGGATGATTAATATCAAGCCTAGTTTTGCATATCATTGCTGTGTTCCGGTTGATTGATTTTGGCAGAGTTATGGCCCTTTTAAAGGTTTTAGTACACAAACTTTGTCCGGACTAGTTCTCCTGAACCCTGACCAGATTTCATTGAAACTTGGCAAGGTTGATTAGTATCAAGCCTAGTTGTGCATATCATTACCGTGTTCCGATTGAATGATATTGGTGGAGTTATGGCCCTTTAAAGGTTTTAGTACACAAACTTTGTCCTGACCAGTTCTCCTGAATGCCTGGCCATATTTCAACGAAACTTTGCAGGGTTGATCTGTTCCAAGCCTAGTATTACGCATGTCATCGCCGTCTTCTGGATCAATTATTTTTGGCAGAGTTATGGCCCTTTAAAAGATTTAATACACTAACTTTGTACAGACTAGTTCTCCTGAACCACTGGCCGGATTTCAGCGAAACTTGGCAGGGATGATCAGTACAAAGCCTAGTTGCTCATGTCATCTCTTTGTTCCTGTTGAATGATTTTTGACAGAGTTATGTTCCATTGTTCACAAACTTTATCCAGACTAGTTTTCCTGAACTCCTGGCTGGCTTTCAATGAAACTTGGCAGGAGGCAAAATTGGTTCGAGTATTTATATTAACGAAAATTTGTTTTTGTTTTAAAACTAGCCGAACTTGAGCCGAATACATCCCTCGCTCTATATCTTGGTAATTGAAGACACTTTATAAAAAAAACTAATTTGATTCTGCCATATCTGACACACAATCCTTCTATCACCCCCACCCTACCCCACCCCACTCCACCGTGGACACCATATAGCAAGTAGAGCGATAAAGGCCCTCTTGGGCCTCTTGTTAATAATCCGGAATACAAGAATATGTACATATATTTGAATCTTTTCATAAAACATGAATAACGGAGACAATTTGCTGTGCATTTTCATGTAATCTATTTATAGGTCTTGGCCGCAAGATGTGCAGTTTAATCATTAATTGATTAGTCAATAATGTACATGATATAAGCATGTATCAATTTAATATATTAATGATTGAAGGGCTGATAGTTTTGTCATGCCTTTTTTTCATCATTATGGGTTCCAGATATGTAGCAGGGCCAAAGAAATAGCAAACTGTCACTCCAATCAGGAGGTTATTCTCTCCCAAATGGAACTGACCATGGTTTTGGGTGGACTGGGGAGAACATGATATTCCAGTAGTCAACTTCATCTCCATTATTCACATGCTTCTGTCCATTCCCCATTCCAACCGGATGTGACCTAAAGCCTCAGTCACATTGCCTTTACGATCGCTTGCGATTCCCCAAATCGCAGAGTGAAAAAGTCGCGGCGAGGTCGGGGGCAATCGCAGACGTTGCAGTCACACTACGAGGTTCATTACGATCCATCGCTTGACCAAAATCGGACAGCAATCGTGCGACGGTCGCAAAGATCCGTGACTTGTCGTACGAATTGCTGAGATAGCACGTGCTACTGTCTACGATCACTTGCAGAATATTGCGACTGGCTGAGCGACTACATGTGACCTGTCGTGTGGTATATAAATTCATCTTCTCATATGTGATTTGAGCATTGCCAGATATAAAATTATAACTAAATCCAACTAAATATTGTGGCACTATAGGTTTCCCGATAATATTTCAATGAATAAAACTTGGTTTATTATTTTATCTTTATATATTTTATTATAATCCCCGCAGCTGGTAGCAAAGAGATCTCAGAGGTGGCGCTACTTTAAAATCGATCGCACGAAAAGTCGTGGACATGCACCATCTATCGTAAGACCGATCACAAGGATGTGCAACTGGTAGTGCAACTGTACGCAGCTGCACAGGTGCCCAAAAAATATTGAGATCATCTGCGATCACTTGCGAAAGCCTGCGAGATGTCGTGCATATAGTTGTACGACGTCTTGCAACCATTTGCGATCACTTCGGTCGCAACAAGGTTTTTGTGCATGTTCAAAAACCTTGCTGCGAACGATTTTGGTTGTACGAGTGTCTGCGATCGCCTGCGACTGCATACGGCTTACCGCACGATTTTCTGCGATCTCTTGCGATTTTCTTCATTTTCTTGATCGCAAGAAGTCGTAAGGCCAATGTGACTGGCCCTTAAGCTGTTTATAAAACACCATTCATTCATTCATTCATTCATTCATTCCATCCATCCATCCATCCATCCATCCCATCCCATCCCATCCCATCCCATTCATCCATTCATAACATCATTTATTCGTTCGTTCGTTCGTTCGTTCGTTCTTTTAATTCATTCTTTCTTTTAATTCATTCATTCAATCAAAAAAATTCTTTCTTTCATTCATCAAAGGAAGACATACCACAAAAACAGTAGTTTATTACTGTTATCTTTTCATGTAGTAACAAGTAAGAAATTGCTTTATTATCCATTTATATGTTATAAATAACTCAATATATGAATTGAAAGTGAAGGCATGTACAACAATGATGTCACAATGATGTCACAGATGGTATTGAGTTTAGATGTGACAGGTTACGGGTCACTTGACTTTGACACATAGTAAACTAAATTGATTACGCAATTTATGGACAGATATATGCTGACATTTATCCATATGGATTCAAAAATAAAGAGCGCATGTTGCCCAGTATACTTCCTTATAATGCAAATAAATCTGGATACAAATCTGGATGGAATTACAGGATATATGTTATAAGAATTGCTTGATATGGTACAAACTTCTTACCTCATACAAATCTGGATGGAATTACTTGATATATGTTATAATTTTTTTGATTCCTATGGTCTGGTCTGGAGTTGTGTACAAACTTCATATCTGGAGTATCTGACTAAATGTTGTTGTTTTCACATGGGGCTAGGAACATGATTATAGATCTGGAGTGTTTAAATAGCAGAAATTGTTGTCGTAGTAACTGCACTCATTTCCTGATTTGGGGCTTTAAGATGAGACAAGACTATAAAGAAAGATATATATATATATACTGAAAGGAAAATGAAACGCAGGGTGCGTATTTCCGCTATAGATTGCATATACTGCACACTTAATTCCATATATATTCCAAGGAAATCCCAAGATGTTTTGTAAAAAAAAAAAGTGCAGTTAGTTAGAGAAAGGACCCAACTGTGATGTTGTAGACGTTTTAATCACAGTACATGTTGTAACAAGAAATTCATAAATGCTGAAGTTCCTCTTTGAAAAATTGAGCCAGTTCAGTACTGTATTTAATGTTAAGTGATTTCAACATTTAAAGCCTAAGTTTGCTCACCTGCTTGAGCCAAATGTGCATTCTGACGATAATGAAACTTTAAAGGGGTAACCATTGGTGTATTCGGTGCTGTTTAAACCTTCTTTCTAAAAGGACAGCCCTAATGTCGCCCTGTACCATTCGATTAGCAGTAGCATATTAAACACATCCGTTATATAAACAGCTTATTCCTGTTTTGTGAGATCAGTCTCATCAAGATTTGACATAAAAAAAAAATTGTCCTTTGTAATTTGATACATCATAAGAAGAAATTGATATATCGAAAGTCATACACCACTGATGAGAAAAAACATTTATTCTACAACCATTTTGGGGTGTAGAGCCATAATTCAACCCATGAAATAAACCTAAGTACATATTGTATTCAGATCGTGTGATGTCAAGTGCGTGCTGCAACGAAATCGCCGCAAATTACATTTGAAATATTTTCCTTTTCAAGTTAAGAATATTATTGAGGTTGAATATTATTGAGGGCACTAGTCAGCTTTTGGGGGACTGGGGCCAGGGCCCTCAGGAAGGGGAATTTTGCGTTTTCATATCAAAGGGGAATTTCTAGAAACAGAAGTTAGTGTGTATTTTTTATTATTTAAGTGGCACCAAGAACGACCAATCCAAATTACAAAAAGTATGCTCTTTTCATGTTAAAAATTTTCTAATAAAAAGACGAAACAAAACAATTTTTTTTTTTTTTTTTTAAGAGGGGAAGACTTTTTCACAGGAAAAGGGGGAAAATATATACTTTAGGGGAGGGGAATGGTCGATTGAGTGCCCTGGAATGAAAAGAGTTTGTGGATGGTGTTTAAAAGTACAGGCCCTATTGGACATGCAGCAAACTGAGCCTTGTCTTTTTCATGTTTTCTAATGCTTGCCAGATATGAGTGTATGTTTAACCACACCTCTGTGGTCGAGAGGGTCAACACGCTGATGTTGAAACATTCTTGCTTCTCACCTCTGCGTCTTTGAATCCCAATGGGTGTTTGACTTATAAGCGAGAGATGTCCATTCTTACGGATGGCGGGAGGTTTTCAGTACTTGTTCTACTCAGGACTAAGTGGGTGGTCTGCCACCACTAAAAATCGTCTGTCATACATAGCACACCATTCATATGTTTAGACGCTTACCATTTTCTATATAATATTCTGCTATGTTTGCAGAATCTCTGTAGTTCTGCAGGTGGGAAGTTTCTAAGACCCTCTCTCCCTATTTTTGATTTGATGAACTTTTTTATTCCTTCCCTGCACAATATGACAATTTTTTGTGTTGGCGTGCTGTAAAACCAAATACAATTAAGTCAACTTAAAGTAGCTATCCCACAAAAAACAGCCAAATTTTACAACTTATGTACACCGTTTCTAAACCTACTAATGACGATGTATATATATAACTTACATATTTTGAGAATCCAAACTATATAGACATGGTATAAACGACTTTAACCAGCCAGGCCAAACTTCAAAACTAGAGCGTCGAATTAAGAGTTGCCAACTCTTAATTTCATTTTACGAATATTACAATACTGGTTAAGAAACCCTGAATAAACCTATACTTTTAATCGGAACATATACATTATTATACAACCTGAACACTTTGATAGAGTTTTGATAAAAAGTTTTGTAGAGTAATTTTGATGTTATTTGGCGGGTTAATTTCTTTAATGTACATGCATGTTAAATAATTTGGGTCAAAGTTTTTGGAGGGGTGTGTTTTACGTGAACAGGATTCACCTAACATTATAAATACATCACAAGCTGTTTTATATCAGTTATTAAGACCTAATATATAAGAATCTCACAGTATATCAAGTACTTTATACCACTTGATACCAAGATGAACTTCCTGTTTTATTTCTTCCGGTAAATTTAACCCCTCTCTAAAATATACCATAAGATTAACCCCTAAAAATATATCATAAGATTATTAGTGTATACTGCAATACTTGAGTTGGTAAGACAGTCAAATTTTCAACAGTCCTAATGGAGGTCGGACAAATATATTGAAAGTTGCGATTACGGGAAATGTGACTTATTAGCTGAATGTTACTCCTAGGGATTACACATTTATTAATAGATTGAGTTAATAATTAATTTGATTTATTAATTAAGATTGTGATTTAATTAATTACTTAGATTTAATAAATAAAATGTTGTTTGGGTAATTAAGGATTGATACTTTATTAAGAGTGTGACTTAATAAATCTGCATTTATTGTGACCATTGAAGTGAAGTTTCGACGAATGATTTTGATACTATTTGTTCAGTTAGTGCTGCTCAAAATAAAATGACCGTTCAGTGTCTTTTTTTCTATAATTTGGAACATAAGTCATACCATAACAATTGGCAATTTTAGTGTGATTTTTCATAAAATTGGGAAAAAATACAGTTAAAAATTCATTTAATAATTAATCTTTGATATCTATTTTCAGTACACTCAGGTTAACAGAGGCATGTCAAAGTGTTTCGTTCTCAGCTACTTGTTACACCAACGCCTTTTGTTCGCTTGTTTTCAATTTTCAGTTTTTAATGTTTTGTCTCAAAATTGGGAAAAAATTGGGAAAAAAAGGTACGTGGCTTTGGGAATATAGCCCAATAATGGCTATAAAAACAGCCAATACAAAATCACTGCCATTACATTCAGTCGTATACTAAACTGTTAACGGTAATAACTTCCGAACTATTCCTAGTAGTGTATTCTTGGATAAATATGTGCTTACTTATTGATATCTTTAGTAAGACAGTGCAGCCTGTAACATTTGTGTGACCTTACGATGTCGTTGATTGTGTATATTAATCTGCTCATTAACACCCTAATTACCAATTGGCTATTCAATTACATTGTTGTGACTAATTGATTAGGATGCATACAGAGTAATATTATTCATGGAGCTTATGGTGTAAGCAGATCATACATCAGTTCAACAGGTTTTATACAAGTGTATAGAAAGAAGATGTTTTACACATCTCTAAGACAGCAAATTTGGAGATAAAATTGTGAACTAATTGTTTGATATACAACATGATGTATTTAAAAAAGAAGTTAAACATTAAACAACTCCGCGAACTTTATTGTAATTTTAATTTTTATAGTGGCAGCTTAATTTATGCTGGATATTTTTAGTGTAATACAGTAAAATTCTGTCAGATTCTATTGGAATTGCAAAGTTACAGGACTTAAATTTGAAAAAATCGGGACTGAAAATCTCTGGAGATTATTGAAACAGAAATTAAGGCAACACTCGCTGTTTGTTAAAGAATACTATATAGAGAGCAACATGTCTAATTCTATGGGAGTCGTGGTTAAGTTACCCAACACAAACATACCCTGGATGCATATAGATGCATCGCAGCTAACGCTTCTGAAAGGTCGCTTTGTCGGCGGCCAGAGTGACAGAGATGACGAGACAGCAGATGCTGATGATGTCTTCATCCATCGCAAGGTATGGTAATTATGGTGCTTGATCATCACTTTATTGTGGGATTTCAGGTTTCTCATTTAATAATCCATAATCTTTCAATAAAACTTTTTCATTTTTGTAAGATTTGTGTTAGCATCTTCACGCCTACTAGACTCCGCAACCGCCTCCAAAAAGAGGTGATAATACGACGTTTCGGAGACACTTCCGATGCGGTTGCGGAGAGTAAATTGAAGCAGCAACGGTAAGTGTGAATTTAATATTTTCGTTTTTTTCGGCCCTAACTCGATCTTTTTCAAAAATCGGGGAATGTGGTACGATGTAGGAATGTTTTCTCTTCCTGTTTCATGTGTTGGTTTCGAAATATATTAAAAAAAAAAGATCTGTAGGATTGTCATAAGTCAATCACGAGTGTAATTTTCTCAACTGGACATGGTTTTTACTCCGTTTTTTCTGCCATTTTATGAGAAATCTGCCCACGAATGAGGTCTAGGACTTTGAAATCACCTATCTTTCATCGTTCAATGAAAAAAATTCAATCGAATATAAATTGAAAAGAATTATGGTCATTTTTTATGAAGAGGCGGTGTCGGAGAGTAAGAGGCGGATTCGGAGAGTAAGAGGCGGTTTCGGAGACATAGATAAATAATATGTAAACGCTTGCAATTATTGTGAAAATTGTAGAATTCAATACGTTTCAATAAATGCCGTTGTTACTGTTTCGTCCAAGAATCACACTTGGTTTAGTCATGTCCTTTTTAGACCTTAGTCTATTCTTACGGAGATAGACGAGGAAGCCCGGTTGTGTTTGGAGGCTGAATAAAAGTTGCATTATATATATAATATACCTCGAAAGAAGATACTTATAAAACCGAGTCTGCTTCCTATAGTTTTCAGATGTCTTCGTTGTTTCCAGTATTATGTTATATCCAGGAAAAATTCTGGAACGAGCTTGAAAGATGAGAATATTTTAAAAAGTATTTTTTTCTGATATTGTTTAAAATGTACAACGGTGTATCATTTCTTTTAAAAGAAAAAAATGATACTAGTTCTTTTGGATAGGAAAACATTTTTTTGGAGGTAGGTTTCTAGGATTCATGTCAGGACCGAAATAAATCAGGACCGAAATAAATGTTTTCCTATCCAAAAGAACTTGAGGCTTGTGTCATTGTAACGCATAGAACGAATATCGTCACAATTAAACCACCGCACAACATCTAGAAACAGACAAAACGCTACATTGTTCAGAGGAAACTTCCGTTCTGCTACCAATTACAAAAATGTAACGAATTCTTCACCAGCCTCGTTTTCCGATCAAACTGTTATAACTTCATCAAGAATGTTATTAACTTGAAAATTATCTAGTTCTGATTCAATGTTGTCATTTAAATCCTCAGGTTCAGAAATGCTTGAAAATGATTCTTCATGAAGAGACGGACCATCAGAATATAGGCATGTCTCCTCCAACATTTCACAAAGAC
>JAWPHD010013955.1:0-64565 GCA_037043455.1 Cyrtodaria siliqua | reverse complement strand
CCAGGGTCAGGTTTATACATGACGTATATGTATGGGTTTGTATTATGGGACAATATCCAGGGTCAAGTTTATACATGACGTATATGTATGGGCTTGTATTATGGGACAATATCAAGGGTCAGGTTTATACATGACGTATATGTATGGGCCTGTATTAAAGGACAATATCCAGGGTCAGGTTTGTACATGACGTATATGTATGGGCTTGTTTAAAGGACAATATCCAGGGTCAGGTTTTGTACATGACGTATATGTATGGGCTTGTATTAAAGGACAATATCCAGGGTCAGGTTTGTACATGACGTATATGTATGGGCTTGTATTATGGGACAATATCCAGGGTCTGGTTTATACATGACGTATATATATGGGCTTGTATTATGGGACAACATCCAGGGTCAGGTTTGTACATGACGTATATGTATGGGCTTGTATTAAAGGACAATATCCAGGGTCAGGTTTGTACATGACGTATATGTATGGGCTTGTATTAAAGGACAATATCCAGGGTCAGGTTTGTACATGACGTATATGTATGGGCTTGTAATAAAGGACAATATTCAGGGTCGGTTTTTTACATTAGGTAAATGTATGGGCTTGTATTATGGGACAATATCCAGGGTCAGGTTTGTACATGACGTATATGTATGGGCTTGTATTAAAGGACAATATTCAGGGTCGGTTTTTTACATTAGGTAAATGTATGGGCTTGTATTAAAGGACAATATCCAGGGTCAGGTTTGTACATGACGTATATGTATGGCTTGTATTATGGGACAATATCCAGGGTCAGGTTTGTACATGACGTATATGTATGGGCTTGTATTAAAGGACAATATCCAGGGTCAGGTTTGTACATGACGGTTTATGTATGGGCTTGTAATAAAGGACAATATTCAGGGTCGGTTTTTTACATTAGGTAAATGTATGGGCTTGTATTATGGGACAATATCCAGGGTCAGGTTTGTACATGACGTATATGTATGGGCTTGTATTAAAGGACAATATTCAGGGTCGGTTTTTTACATTAGGTAAATGTATGGGCTTGTATTAAAGGACAATATCCAGGGTCAGGTTTGTACATGACGTATATGTATGGGCTTGTATTATGGGACAATATCCAGGGTCAGGTTTGTACATGACGTATATGTATGGGCTTGTATTAAAGGACAATATCCAGGGTCAGGTTTGTACATGACGGTTTATGTATGGGCTTGTATTAAAGGACAATATCCAGGGTCAGGTTTGTACATGACGTATATGTATGGGCTTGTATTAAAGGACAATATTCAGGGTCGTTTTTTTACATTAGGTAAATGTATGGGCTTGTATTATGGGACAATATCCAGGGTCAGGTTTGTACATGACGTATATGTATGGGCTTGTATTATGGGACAATATCCATGGTCAGGTTTGTACATGACGTATATGTATGAGCTTGTATTAAAGGACAATATTCAGGGTCGATTTTTTACATTAGGTAAATGTATGGGCTTGTATTAAAGGACAATATCCAGGGTCAGGTTTGTACATGACGTATATGTATGGGCTTGTATTATGGGACAATATCCAGGGTCAGGTTTGTACATGACGTATATGTATGGGCTTGTATTAAAGGACAATATCCAGGGTCAGGTTTGTACATGACGTATATGTATGGGCTTGTATTAAAGGACAATATCCAGGGTCAGGTTGTACATGACCTATATGTATGGGCTTGTATTAAAGGACAATATTCAGGGTCGGTTTTTTACATTAGGTAAATGTATGGGCTTGTATCCAAAATAAACAATGCTGAGAAAGTTAGATGGGGAGATGTTTATATAAAAAAAAAATAATAATTTTAAATTGTGAAAAAAATTGGCCACAATTGTGAATTATTTTTTGTGAAGTAGCCGAATTTCAGCCCCTGGTTTAGAAGGAAAAAAACCATCACATATTTATGACGTATGTCAGTTTGTAAACAATTAGTGAGCACATGTGTTAGTACAGATTATTTTTTCTTTCTTTCTTTCTTTCTTTCTTTCTTTCTTTCTTTCTTCCATGTACACACTTGATTATCACGACAGCTTCGTTTCTGAGGATGGGTTTACCTGCAGGCTTTTTGTGAAGGTCTTTAACATGCTTATGGTATGTCTCTCCTCTCCCTGCACAGAAGCCCCAACGGCTTTACATCCCTGTAAAGGAAGGATTCTGACAGATGCTCATCGATGTTTAAATTAACCAACTCAATGAGACCATACTCTATCCATTACTTAGACAATAATTATGAATCAATTGAGCACAGTTAGAAAATGCATATTCGAAAAAAAATGCTTAAATCATCTACTGGTGTGTACCAGTTATCGTCATTCACCAGATTTCGTCATTATCAATAAAACGCTCGATGTTGTGCTTATTTTCGACCCCACTTTTCAAATCACTACACACTATCATCAGACGATTGGAGAGGAAAAAATAGTTTAGAAATGTTAACATACACTCTCAAACCAACTTTTTTACCTATATAAATACCGTTATAAACAAAACACAATCGGGGGAATCACGCGCTAATGCGCATGCGCAGGAAAATTTCCTTTTAAAATAGCTGACCTTTTACGTCGAACCCATTGAATAAATTAGACATGCACAAAAAACTAAAAGTATGTGGTAAACGCAAACAACTAGTGCATGTTAATCAATTTAAATTTGTAGACAGTTATTTCCTTTAAATTATTAACGTCGAAGTCAAGTAAATTACATCCGATACCTACAGTTGAAAAAACATTTTAAGTTGTAGATATATTTTTTTTCTAGATAGTTTTTTTTTTGTGTATTCATATGCAATGGTATATTTATGTTTCAATTAATAACTACACACGTGTTTATCATCCCTAACATGGATTTTTCGGTATTAAACTGAACATGACGATAACTACTACATTCAGCTCAAACGACCGGCCCAATTCAGTCTATATTTAGTACGGTCACGTGACAATTGTTACTGAGAATAGGAACAATGTAAACACGGAATATTTACGGCAAAGGGCTAAGCTTCTCTACCGGCAAAAATATTTATGAGATTACTAGTTTTGATTAAGATATATTAAAAAATCAACATAAAAATGACGATATCTGGTATACAGCCAGTATATACATTTTTTCGTAATTACATAATGTTAAAACATTGATATGGATCCTTAAGGAAGCTGGGCACTGTAGTGAAAAATAAAGTATACGCATCACGGTTTATGAATATAGCCAGGGAGTAGTATACATACTTTCTCCCGGATATATCTAACAGACAGATTGATGCAGTAGATAGTCTGACCATGTCCGACCAATTAGTTCAGTTGCTAGAGTATCGGAAAGGTAGTCCGAAGGTCGAAAGAACAAAAAGGTCCCAGGTTTGAGTCCCGGTCCGGCTGAACATATGACGGTTGGTGATCCAGCCATTGTCGATTCGCACTGGATCACCGATCAAGACTAGATACAGTAGCATTCCGAGTTTCGTTCCATGCCATATCTGTGTGGGGGTCGAACTTAAAATGTTTTTTATTATTATTATTATTTTGGTGGTTACGGGGTGGGGGAGGGTGGGGGTGGGGCGGGGGCGGCACATAAAACGCAATCAAGCATGAACTGTGCTCCCACTTTTAGGTTTATATTACACCCTGTGAATGAAAGACAGCAGAACTGCTTAAATATAGTGTGGTCGCGAAAACTAAAGTCGAGGAGAAACAAATTGAACTTAATCAATTCAAACTCGTCTTTTGGAAACCCGATACTGTTTTTTTTTTAATCACAAAGCGATAATTTCGCTCTGTTTCATAATGACGGATAAATATGCAGTCATCTTCATAAGAATTAAAAATGTTCTCAGACTGTGACGTCCTCGTAGAGGCATCCATCTTCCCCAAGACCTCAACATTTTTTTAGGACATTTTATTGATCATTTATATTTATATCGTTCTTATGTATGCATCTTTTAAAGTTATTTGACATTCATGTAATTTATTCATATATTTATATGAAAGAAAAAAAAGAAATATAAATCATTTAAAATAAAGTACTGAAAGTGTATCAACTCGATCTGCTCATAGCTCCGCCTTCGACCGCCCCCTACTGTGGATATTGTCGTCAAATTGGTGTGTAGTCGAGTGAACTCAACTGACTTCAACATATCATTTTAATATATAAATTATATACTTACATACTTACAGTGTGTTTATATTCAAAATAGTAGCCACTTTAATATATAAATTATATACTTACATACTTACAGTGTGTTTATATTCAAAATAGTAGCCACCTCTAGATTAAAGTAACTGTATAAAATACAGACCTAATAAAGAAACAGGTCTGTGTATAAAACCACCAATTACTTTCCCCGTTAGCATCAATTAAAGTACTCATTTCTTTAAGTCATATGTGTTGTATGTATGCCAGTTATGTGTTGATGTGTGTATATGTTGACTTTAATATTATATATACTCTCCTATGCTTGGAGGAAATAAATATATATTAATTTTCCTATAGGGTGGCCGGTCCTTTTTCGTGGCATAAAGATACACACAAATTACAATATGTCTTTCGGCTTAAATTTTTCATTGATCCAATATATGCAATTTAAAACACAAATAACAAATATAATATCATGTGTATTGGACCACTACTATATAGCTGAACATCTGGGACTTCAGTCAAACACTTCTGAACTTTAAATGAAACCTAACCTCATTTCAACATGGAGTTTTCTGTAGCATCTGTCTTTGACACTGCGTATGTATGCTAAAGCAAAGAAAGAAATATAAAAATATCGGACAGGGAAAGCAGCATTCAAGGACGACAGTCAACCACAAAACACAAAAACAAACACGCAAACAGACAAACGAGCAGACAAAAGTAACTCAAAATGCAAACGACATCACAAACACAAAAGGGTTGACAAAAGGGCTACCGCCTAGGAACGGTCAGTGGCAACAAAGGCCACTGGGGGTTTAAACCGGTTCTAGGAAGCTTCTCTTTTTTCGAATTAAAATTTGACTAAATAGAGAATAATATAGAATTATTTTCTGATTTCCTTTTGTCTCTAGGTCTGTGAGCTTTCAGTGGAGATAATAGAGGTATGAGACCTTAAACGGGAAACGGGACACGTTAATGGTAAAAGTCACAGGCCCCCACTACAGGAGAGAGAGAAGAGGGATAGAGAGAAGAAGAAATTGTGTTGTAGTATATGTATATATAACTGGAAACTAATTTAAAATTGACTGTTGCGTGAGTTTCGCGTGACGGATTCGTAAATATTATAGTTTTTGTTCAGACCTCCTTCTTGTCCGCATTTTTTGTAATTGTTGATGGATTTCCAAGTCAGTAGAGAATATTTTGGTAAACCAATGTTACAGAAACGATGAAAAATGTATACCTGATCTGATCCAATCGCTGAGTGGTGTTATTTACGCACGGACCATTAAAGAGGTAAAAGAAATCCGAAAAAAGAAACAAGTGTGAAATTAGCTTCCAGACTTGTATTTATATATACTTATATTAAAACACAATTTCTTATTCTCTCTATCCCTCTTCTCTCTCTCTATTGTATGGTGGGGTGTGTGTGTGTGAGGGCGGAGGGGGGTGGGGCGCGTGGGGGGGGGGGGGGGGGGGGGGGGTGGTAAAAGATGACACCGTCGCATCGTCCGCCGCCATCACTATGTCGTCACCTTTCTCTCGCGAGACAAAATAATGGGTGTGTGTGTAATTCTAAGGATTATAGTCCCTCCCGCCAGATTATCCACCAGAGAATCCCGGTTCGGCCATTGGAGTGTGGACTGGAAACAAAACAAACGATTATAATTGTATTTTATACTCCCCAACAACGATATATCCGACATAACATCCGCCGTTTGCAACACATACACTGATCATCAGGTCACACTTAGTGTATTGCACATGTAAATGTCCAAGCATGCCCGCAGCCTTTTTTAATGAGGCAATCATTTATTTCAAATTAAAAGTGTCACACGGCAATCTTGATTTTTTAAAACTCGCGGTTTCCCATTATTTTTTTTATTTTTTTGTCTTCTTCAAATTAATTACTGTTGATTATATTGCACACTACTATTAAATATAATCAACAGTAATTAATTGAAGGAAAAAAAAACTATGGTAGAATAACGAAGAAAAACTGAAATCTCTTTTTTTTATATTTAATATAGGTAGGTAGGTCGGTCCGTTCGGTCTGGAGGTAGGAGGTAGGTAGGTAGGTATGGTAGGCATGTGGATGGACGGACGGACGGACGGACGAATGGTTGGATGGATAGATAGATAGATAGATAGATAGATAGATAGATAGATAGATAGATAGATAGATAGATAGATAGATAGATAGATGGATGGATGGATGGATGGATGGATGGATGGATGGATGGATGGATGGATGGATGGATGGATGGATGGATGGATGGATGGATGGATGGATGGATGGATGGATGGATGGATGGGTGGGTGGGTGGGTGGGTGGGTGGGTGGGTGGATTATATAGAAGATGGATGGATGGATGGACGGACGGACGGACGGGCGGACGGACGGAAGGACGGACGGACGGACGGACAGACAGACAGACATAGATAGATAGATAGATAAATAGATATATAGATAGATAGAAAGATAGATAGATAGATAGATAGATAGATAGATAGATAGATAGATAGATAGATAGATAGATAGATAGATAGATAGATAGATAGATAGATAGATAGATAGATAGATAGATAGATAGATAGATAGATAGATAGATAGATAGATACTTTTATTGACTATTACAGTTTTTCATCATTACAAATATATGACAATTATAATATACACACACGTGACAGATTTTAACATTGCATATAAAATAAAATAATCACGTTTTTCTTTCACGGTTCATGCATATTTAAACAAAATAAATACTCATATTATGGTATGTCAATGATAAACAAGGATGTTCTGAAATAAGATATCTAGTTATTTTTAGTCTGTTAAATTGGATGTAGCCTTAATACAAGCGCATCGGAAAAACATTTCAGCCTATAGAGATTATTTAACTGCTGGGATCGATTATTGGGTAATCCTTCACTTGATGGTAGACGTGCTTTGTTTTTTAACTCACTTGCGTGCGCTCGTTCGTGAATAGAACCACACGTCTACCACTCGTGAAGGATTTCCCGATTATCGATCCCAGCAGTTAAATAATCTCTTTGTTACTGACCTGGGTTTGTCATACGACATATTATGCATTGAAAATGTAGAATCCCTATTCGGCTGAAATTAATGGGTTCATGAAATCTTATTATGGTTAGGGACGGAGGCAGAGCCATGGAAATGTGGAAGCCCAATTCTGCTAAAATTAGTGACGAAGCAGAGCCTTTGTGGCGTTGGAATGTTGAATATCGAAAGGTGTTTGAATGTTGAACCACGAACTGGGTATACCACATTCGGACCCAGTTCGAAGTTAAATCTTCAAATGCTTTTCGGTATTCAACATTCGGACCCAGTTCGTTGTTCAACATTCAAACCCAGCATGGTTATCAACAATTAAACCCGGTTCGGTTTTCAACATTCGGACCCAGTTCGGAGTTCAACATTCAAGCCCAGTTCGGTATTCAAAATGTGGGTCCAGTTCAAACTGGGTTCGAATGTTGAATACCACACTGGGTCCGAATTTGAACCCCGAACTGAACTCAAATGTTGAACGCCGAAACGGTTTTGAATGTTTAATACTGAACTGAATGTTTAATACCGAAATGAGTTTGAAAGTTAAACACCGGACTGGGTACGAATGTTGAACCCCGAACTGAGTCCGAATGTTGAATTCCGAACTGGGTTCGAATGTTGAACCCCGAACTGAGTCTGAATGGTGAACTCCGAACTGGGTCTGAATGTTGAAACCTGAACTGGGTCCCAATGTTTAATACCGAACTGGGTTTAAATGTAAAGCCCGAACTTGGTCTAAATGTTGAACCCCGGACTGGGTCCAAATGTTAAATACCGAACTGGGTCCGAATGTTGAACTCCAAAATTGGCTCAAATGTTGAATACCGAGCTAGGTGTGAATGATGAACCCCAAACCGGATCCAAATGTTGAATATCAAACTGGATCCGAATGTTGAATACTTGATTTTGAACCCCAAACTGGACCCGAATGCCGAACTGATTTTAATTTGTTGAATACCGAACTGGGTTTGAATGTTAAACCCCAAACTGGCTCAGAATGTTAAATACCGAGCGGGGTTTGAATGTCGAACCCCGAACACCGAGCCAACTTCAAAGACATGATTAATAATAATAGACCAACTTGGAATAAACATTCGGCAACTATATAAACATGTTTATACGTGTTACTTTATTTAAACAATATATTTAACCATGTAATTGCTTTACTTTTTAAAATAGTTCATATATATATGGTAAAATATCTTGTAACTTATTTATAAAATAAATAAATATCTCTAACATTGTTTATACATATCTTTTGACCTGTAATATATAAAGCAATCAACAAATCAAATAGTTATGAAACAAATAATGGGGGTCAGTATACGTTTTCGTAATATACTATCCCTCTTAGTAAAAATATATGTTTAAAGTAATTGGCGTGAAAATACGGTTATAATAATTTAGCCCTAGAGAAATATCTCTGTAAGGTAATTTAAAGATCCATATCTATTCGGTAGGTTTTGTTGTTAACTTATAAATATTAATTAATATTGAGTTCATATCTAGCAGCTGTACAATCAATTAAAGTTAACAAGTATTTAGTATAGCCTTAAGCATCAAGTAAATTGAAAAAATAAATATTTATACAACAAAAACTAGCCGAGTCTTCGAATTTTCCAGATCAAACTATTGCATTAAAGGTACCGGGGACGTCAATCCATATATAAAATGAACATATGCATAACATAAGCTGCATGTTACGAGGGGCGTTCATTATATAATGCAACTATGGTCCTAAAATTTAATTATGGTCCATTGTTGTAGTTATTGATACGGATTATGTTAAAATGAACTTTCTCCCATTAATTTATCAAGTTTCAGATACTTCCATCCAATAAAAAATGTGTTTTGAGGGCATTTTATTAAGACATGTAAATGATACTGAACACTTCAAAAATGGGGGAAAAAAAAATTGTAACGTGAACACCTATGGAATATTAATATGATAATAATATAGATGAACATGTTACAATCCAGGTCAAACAACTAATCATGTTTTTTTTTATTATTCGGGTTACATAAATGGCATTATTTATTGTATTCCATGATAATAAATATATCAGTAAAACAGAATAAAAACATTAAAACACAGTAAAACAGAATAAACACATTAAAATTACTGGAAGTGATTAATTTTTAGAGATTTATTTATTTATGTAGCAATACACATACTATAAAGGAGGATTAAGTCTGTAAGTGTCTCTACCGCTTTGAAGACCTCTTTAAAGGCATGGCTTATTCAGCAGCGTTTTACATCTTGCATCTTGCGTCGGAAATTGAACTTTCTTCATTTAATCATCCTGCATTTTAACATCTTTCAGTCAACATCTTGCGTCGAAAATTGAACTTTTATTCATTTAATCATCTTTGATTCATCCTGCCTAAAGCAGAAATAACAAGGTAATAAGTTATTTATCTATATATATATATTTATTTTTAAATTATTTCTTAATTCTTCATTTAATCATCCTTTATTTAAACATCTTTCAGTCAACATCTTGCGTCGGAAATTGAACTATTCTTCATTCAGTCATCCTTGATTCATCTTGCCTAAAGCTGAAATAACATAGTAATCAGTTATTTATTTATATATATATATATTATTTTTAAATGATATTATAATACCAAATACTTAAATCAACAGTATTAAAACGGGTGCCGAAACGTCTAGGGTAAAGAATAAAATAGGTGCCGAAATGGTTTGGTGCCGAAACGTCTAGGGGCCGAAACGTCTAGGTGCCGAAACGGTTTGGTGCCGAAACGACCTGATACCATATTTACACATACTTCTAGTTACAACAAAAGTTTGAATAAATTTATTTGCTGCAAAATGCATTTTTTTATGAATCCAACATTACAACCTCTGCAAATTCATTAAACTTTTCTGCCGCTTTTTAAGGCAGTGTATATGAATAGGTCCCAAACAAACAGTCATCATCGACTTATATCTTCAATGATTTTAATAAAATTTTCATAAAGTGTCACTAAAGGTTCATTCTATAAGATCATTTTCAAATTTCCTGTGTAAACCTCACACAACGTGAATACGACGGCTAGTTTCATTATATAATGAACGTTCCTCGTACCTACAGTTTCATTATTGTTTACTTTCACATTAATCCCAGAGAGGAGAAAAACATATTATTATACACTGTAATCCCTTTATCAAAATGTTCGTTTGAGACATGTCGGCTTAATATATTAAATACAATTTAAACATCTATCATTTTTGTACATACCGTAACGATACTATTTCTTATATATATCTAGTAATTTGTTTAAACTACGTTGTGGTTTCGTTGAAAAAAAGAGAGTAATTGTCTTGATTGTATAAAAATAATGCACAGTAATCAAACTCGTTTTTTTCGTGTTCGAAATACATATTCATAATATTTTTTTTGATAATAATGTTTAATACTAGCCATCATGGAAAAATGTGATCTGGCGTCATACTGGGTTCCATCGTTGGTAACAAGAGATGGGAACTGTCTGTTTAATGCATTATCAATCGCATTTACCAGAAATGAAGACATGACTTTAGAACTGAGGTTAAGGACAGCAATAAATATGGCCTTGAAAATCCCGACGGGATTACGACGAGCTGATGCTCTTCTCGCCGACATATGAAACTATTGAATCCTGCTGTACCGATGGTTCATATTCTTCTATATGGACAATGATTTCAGCATCAGTTGTGGTTGGTAAACCAATACAGTCTCTCTATCCACGAATAAATGGCCATTTCGATAAAACCCACCAGACTATGACTAAGACATTTTTCAGTCAAGGTAAAGGCGAAAAATGCTTGACCATATTATGGAGCAGAATGGGCCCGGTGCGTCAGCAAACTTGGACAGCTAACCATTTTGTCGGTGATTCCCTCATCGAAAGGAAGGCACCATCAATATCAGCGACAGTAATTCATACATCCAAAGCCAGCACCACCAATATCAGCAACAGTACACCGTTAGTACCTAACAGAAAGAGAAAAGCTGAATTTTCAATGACTGATGAGGACCTAAATAAATTTAAAATATACAAAGCAGTGTTCAAACTTTCCAAATCCCCAACTTATCAATGAAGCCAGTACATTAGAGGCTGAAATTCCAGATGAAACACATACGAGGGTCATTCAATAAGTTCTGTCACTAACGCGTTTTAACAATTATGTGCTCATTGTGAGTGTTGATGTTTGGTACCAAATGAAGGAGAGTTTCAATACCATTACATTGATGGTAAAATGAATGCAGTATCTTTTGTGTTACGAAAGTTATGGAACATTTAATATACAACACTTATACATACTGAGGCAGTTTCGTCCTGAGCTTTTTTCAGGTATGTTAACTGTTACTTTTTAAATGCCTGTTTCTCTTTAAGTACTTGTCGAAGACCTTTGACATTTCTCATACATTACCAGATATATCTGTGCATTACAAGATTCAGAATTTAAGCATGGTAGATGAAAAGGCATTGTCTTAGAAATTAACATTTTAATCTAACATGTAAAATTAATTTAATGATAAATGGACATTAAATGGAAGGGCAGTCTTCTGAAATAGCGTTTTTGGATGATCAATATTTTCACTAAACATTGTGCAAAATTCTACAATAATATGTTGAATATGAAATTTAAATACTGAAGGACTTGGATTTGTAAATAAATATGAAAACATATTAATACTATGAGAATAATTTCGACATTTAAAAGATATTATAACATTTCCGTAAACAAAATGAAGAAAATCAGTGTTATTTCCGCTAAAATTAAGGGATATGCATTCATTCATATCTGGTTTACAGCAAGACCTTTCCGAATTCTCGACAGTCATTTTCATGGATTATAGGCAAATAACAACAGATGGTGTACAAGAAAATTTAAAAGCATAGAATTATTCAAATAATTTTTACAACGTTTTGTAACAAGGACATTTTCAGAGATGCCAGTACCCAAAAGGTGTGGTAGGGGGAGGTAATTCAGGGGTATAAATAACCGGAAATTTTTCATCTTTTTTTGTGGAATTTAAGAGAGCGAACCCAGTAGTACTATAAATACACTACTTTATCTCAGTGTAATATCCAGTTCAAAAGATATATGCCTAGTGACAGAACTTTTTGAAGCACCCTCGTACACAGTTTTTTTGATGATACAGTGCATTTCATCCTTAATGAAAGCGAAAATGCATGCGAGAAATCAAGCACTACAGGTACCCAATTTGATGAAGACTCCACACTAGAATCACTGAACAGTTCACAAACACTGCCAACCCCAAAGACCGTCACAACGCTCCCTGCTGGAAAATGGCATTCTGCAGAAGACGTCTACAACCTTATTCTTAAACGGGAAAATGTAAACGATGTTGTTTGTATCTGTTGGAAACAAAAGTAATTGTTATATGCTAGTTGACAATTCAAGAAACATGAGAAATCTACAATTAAATAAAGCGACTTTTATGACGACTGCGGTTTGTGGGACTTTACAAAACGGCACACAGTTAAAACACCGTTTGCGATAGAGAAGGGATCACTTCGCACAGTTGCTTTTAAAGAACAGAAATACTGTACAAAGCGTCGCCAGAAAGGAGCAACAATATGGGAACCACTTTCACCACAACCTTCCGAAAATGAAGTTGTCACATTAAGTCGTTACTATGCAACGCGCAAAACTGCAAGAATTTCTTTAGCAATACTAGTAATACTAGTACTAATGGGAACACGGCGTTGTACGAATATCAAGGAACATATCTTGTATTTACAGCGCCACACGGAAACTCCGGTGGTACTAAAGATTTTGTTCGAACAGCGGTTACTATGTACCAAACACTTAAAAGACAATGTTAAGCACTATTGTCAGAACAAGGTAGGAATGCAGAAATCTGAACGTGACGATATCATGAGGAATCTGTTCGGCGCCGACGGAATCGATACAACTTTAGATTTTCAAACGCGATCTGCCGATCTTGATGAATACACAGAAGAAAAGAACCCCGCATTTGCTCTGTACTTCGAAAAACAACTCAAATCTAGGCTTAACAAGTATGTATTCGCACCACGAAGAATGCAAGATGGAAAATCCATCTTTGGACAAACAAACAAAGCGGAATCGATCAACAACATCATAAAATTATCAACACATTGGCAACAAAAAACACACCAAAACTCGTTCAAAAAAGTTACGGAACTGCACTTCATGGATTATTGAAGCGCGCTTCACGTCTCCGGCAATTACAGACTTTCCGCTGCAGAACGGCATTATGTGACAAAGGATCCAATCTGGCAATGAAAGACCGAGGATGAGAAAATGTCATTTTTTGAAGCTTTCCTGAAAGACACAAAACAGAAGAATTCAACAAAGCTGTTTACATCAAAAGATGGGAAATACACAGTGATAAATAAAGCAAAGTTGCTAAAAAGCCTGGTCAGCGCAAATGACCAGTAAATGAACGTGCATTGAAAAGATAAATGATGACATCGGACAAAAATGCAGTAGGCTCAGGTCCCATGAGGGCTCGAGCCCATAGCGGTGAGGGGTAAGTCTAGTGAACATATGTACATTTATAGATATTATTTTTGTTTTGAGCATTGAAAATATAAATAATGACATCGGACGAAAATGCAGTAGGCCCAGGTCCCAGGAGGGCTCAACCCATAGCGGTATACATATTCAGTGTCATTTGAGACATAATTATATATAAAAATGACCCCAAATCACCTCAAACAGCTATTTGATGTGAGCAGAATTCAGACGCAAGAAGTATCCATTAGTAATCAAAAAGCGACTTTACACTATCTACTGATACTGCAGCAATTTCTCATGGGGATTATTTGCAGGTACGCGTCAGTGCAGTTTGAAGAATTACATGGAAAGTAAAACAGTTTTAAAATTAGGTGAGAGTGAGATAAAAGTATGATAGTGTTAAAATTTTAAAAGTCTGAAAAAAAAGTGATTTTAGCTGATGCGATAGCATTTTGTCAGACGGCATGGGCGTTGGCGTTCGTTAGCAGTACTTTATCTGAAACCGCTGGGCTACTTTACTCAAATTACTCATGGATGCTCCCTGGTGGGCTAATTCAAGATGGTTACAAAAAGATTCTTAGTAAGGTAGATTTTGACATTATTTGTTGGAATTGATCTTTGGCTACTAAACTATCAAGTTTGTGTTTTTCATCTTTGTTAACATTAAAAATAGCTGTCTCCCGGGGGTCCAACGTTTTTATATGGACATTTTGCACATTTAACATCGACTTACATATAGGGAAAAAACACAAGGTATAGAGTTTTCATATATTGCATGTTACATCAGCATATGAAATGTATTTAAATTTCAGGTTGCACAGTGCGTAAATTTCACAAAATACTGCCCGACTTACACATACCATGAATAGTTTTATGAATATACGTTTTATTTATTTCACAAATTTATTTCTTTTTCTAATGAAAGTATTTTCCGAACTGTAACTTTTTAAGCAAAAAAAGAGTTTGAAGGAAAATTTCACTACGTCAGTTGCTTGATATTTAAGGGAAAAGTCAAAAGTTATGATAAACGTGTTTTTAATTTTACTGCTCTTTATACAATTACCTATTTTGAAAATAAAAATTAGTATTATCCTGTTTCTATTCATTATGAATCTTTTGAATGTATACGTATCAAAAGCAATACATTTCTGACAGAGGAGTTAGAAGAAAAAGTTAAGGTACCACGTGATATGTTGGCGTTTTCATTGGTTCAGATAGAAAGTTTTCAATCTGTTTATTATTAGTTCTTTATTAGTTCTGTGCATCAGCTTATGGTCGACAACCAAGTTTGTTCAAGTGGTGACCCCGCGGTCAAATATGGCCCTGCAAAGGTTAACATAGACATGATAGAGTTGAAAATTTCCAAAAAAAAATCTCTGAAACTACAAGAGCCAGATGTTTAATATTTTGCATTTACCATAAGGTTATGGTCCTCTACCTATTTTGTTCAAATGGTGACCCTGTGGTAAAATTGGGGCAAGTTTTACATAGACCTATTTAAGAAATTTAAAAAAAACGTCTTCTCTAAAACAACAAGGTATAGAGCTCTCATATATTGCACGCAGCATACGCTTACTGTTCTCTTCCAAGTTTGTTCAAATGGTCACTCAGGGGTCAAATCTGGCTCCGCCCTAGGGGTCACATTTTTTACAGGAAGATTTTAAAAAATTTTCTCTGAAAGCACAAGGTATAGAGCTTTCATATATTGCATGAAGCATAAGCTTATGGTCCTATAACAAGTTTGTTCAAATAGTGACCCAGTGGTGAAATCTGGCCCCGCCTCAGGTCAGGGGTCACATTACATACGAGTTATAAATGAAAATTAAAAAAAAATCTTCTTCTGAAACTACATGAGCTAGACGGTTTTAATAGTTTGCATGTACCATAAGCTTATTGTCATCTATCAAGTTTGTTCAAATGGAGACCGATTCGAACTTATTTGGCCCCGCCCCAGGGATCAAATGATTTACAGACTTGTGTGGGGTAGGTAAAACCTTAACAGATTTTCTTTTCTAAAACCACAGTCATACAGTTGCTGAGCATGAACAGACGGATACAACCATCCAACCAGCATCGGTCCCTGGGTTCGTCTCCACCCCATGGGGACATAGCTCTTGAGTCATAACTTGGAAACTGTTGAGATTCCCACCCTAGAACCATATATACACTTACTGGGCATGACCTGTGTTCTTTAAATACTTTTATTTTTATATTTCTAATCAATCTACCCGTACATAGCTGTCAGTTATGTTGTTCGGTCTATTATACAAGAGCTCTGCAAAAAGAAATCAGAATAAAATCAAACAAATGAAAGGCATTTAACGAAACAGACAATACACAGGTATTATTTATAATATAACCATTTTATTATAAAATCCACAAGGTGTAACAATCAAAATAAATCCCATTGCACATTTCATATTTCACAGTGAGCCAAAGTTTGTTTAGTGCTTGCAAACACACTTTTAGTACCTATATAAATTATAAAATAGAGGAACAGGAATTTTGAATGTAAATACACTTTGATTTTAAATATCGGTAAACAATGAAAAAAAACCAACTAAACAACGTGTTTATTGTAAACAATAATTTGCTATGTTTTTTTTATGAATTTCTGACCATTACTTGAGATTAATAGGAATTCATCTCTAAGTTAAACGGAATCTAGTTTTGGAGATATAAAAATTACCCTACGCCTCAGCAACAACCAGTTTACGAGACAGTCTATATGAAGTACTGTTGACTATTTTCAAATTTAAAAGAGCACCGTCTAGCTGGGTATATACGCCCGTGTCCCATTAAACCATTTTTTAAAGAGGAATCATATTAAAAAATATGAATCAGAGAGTTGCAATATTGTACACCAAATATTTTGAAAGTTATTAGCCACAATCACTTGTAAAAGGCAAGGTTACAAAAATGAACTAGAGAGTTATGGGTCTTTATCAGATGTATTTATTTGATCATGCTGAAGATGTGTACAAGAGTGCATTGTTTCATACCTTATACATTGAATGTTATTAGTTGTCAGGTAAAAGTTAACGGACAGACAGACAGACGGACAGACGATACCACAACATAATACTTCCCTATGGGTGTATGAAAGAATGCATTTTTAATTAACTCTCAAACACCAATTCTCCTGATGTATACATTTTTATAGGTACTATTATATTGTGTTGGATAAAGCAAAATAAAAACCGGCTGAGAAAAAGCAATTCAAACAATAAAACATACAGCATTTCTGTTAAATGCCCTCAAGTGTAAACATGTAGCGCCAATATATCACAACCCTCAAGGATCATCTTAAACAAGATCGTAACAGAGTTACCTATGACCCCCACCTGGGGAAGTATGTCGGAAAAAAGGTATTTTGGTAATAATTGCTATCTCTAACGCACTTAACAAAAATTCTGCAATCCGATTGGTTGACGTCAAACATTAAATAATGCATAAACCGTCTGAAATCCAGTCATATGACGTTAAACCGTCAAAAACGTGATGTCATTTAGTTATATTTGAAAGCGTTTGTGAGAAAAACTGTCAACAACACTGAAATGTGTTTGAAATGTGTTAGAAACAGGTTAACCAGTATTGAAATGTTGACTTTTGCGACAATACATCAGCCGTTTACTGGTCGCAAATCATGTTTAACGACTTCGCTAACGCCTCGCCCAATAAACAGCGACATTAAACAACTGATATACCGTCGCAAAATTCAGAATTTCAATACAGTTAACCATATAATGATCGTTGAGTCAGCATTTAATTCTAAAAACGTTAACATACAATTAGAGGGTTATTAGGCTACACTCTAGATTGAGAAACGATTTTTTTTTTACTATTCTCTTTCTACTTAAAGAGCCAGAACGCCCCTAGAAATAGGCTATGAAACGGCCAAAATAGCTGCCGTAAAAATACCATATCTAAGGTAAAAATTGTCGAATCAAAATGATGACTGAATATGATCATCTTCAAATGATACCAAACAATCCTACAAAATGAATGAAATCGCTTAAAACTGAACGACTAGTTGCAACCCCAAGAATGTGTGACAGTCACTATTTCTAGCTCCTCACTTTGAAAATAAAGTCCTTACACCAAAACAAATATTACACCCTCACCATCTACGCACTCTTTAATGAACCTTTTGTACATTAGAGATTCTTATAAACAAATTTACTTTAAAACAGATTTTATGAAACGAGTTCAGTAAATCAAATTAAAAGCATTTTATGAACGAGATGTATGCAACTAAAAGTATTACATGTATACTCCTGAAAAATTAATTTAAGGGCCAGGTTTTGACTTTTTTTTTGTCTTTTTTAATTCTGATATCGCTATGAAATGCAGAATATTAAAGATTAAGTAATTATTTTTGTTCTTTTTTGTGGCTCTTAAATTATTTTTTAGGAGTATATATTACAGAATTCATATAGGACGAGTTATTGGTTCAAGGGCTGTGCTATTAACTTTCTCTCCATTATTTTACAAAAATATGATAGTCCAATGAATATGAAATAAACAACCAGTATCAAGACCAGTATGAATATATTAATTGATAGACTATAGGTTCTCGACAGTTCACACAAGACATAATTTTTGGATTAGTTTCAAAACCAATAGGAATGTATTAAACGACATTCTATTCACAATTAACAATATACATAAACTATTCAACAATTATAAATACTGATAAAGAAACAAACACAATTATAACTAGAAAACTATCACTGAAAATGGTGAATACCCCCGCTTTTTTTGCTATAGCCAATGATGGGCAAAATCAAGAATAAAAAAATCTAAAATATCTGTTATTGTTTTAATGTTAAAGAAATTCTAAGCAAAACAAAGGTCCATAATTGCAGAATCGAAAAAAACGTTAATGCACAGATACATCATTATGTATGAATTGTATGTCAGGTGTAATAACAATTATTTTTTTTTAATTAAACAAAACTTTTTTTATTTTATTTGATGGGTGGATGGTTCCACTTTGTTGTTTTTTTAGATGGGTTGTGGGGCCCGATATTTAATTTTTTGGTATGGGTCTTTATTTTTATTGATGGGCCAGGGATCCCCGTTTTTTTTTTTGATGAGTGGTGTGGTCGATACTATATTTTTTTGTATGGTCCGGGGGTCCGCAGATGCATGTGCTGTTCGACTCATTTCTGCACATCGAGCAAAAAACACTTCAAATGGCAGAAAACGTTCCTGTTCTGTTGTGGATTAAAAAAAATACAGTGATACAATTATTTGAATTGGTATCAGTTATGACTTAAAGTTAATCAATGACGTTATGTATCAATAAGGAATATTTTATGCAAAATATATAAATATTCATTCTTAAACAATTTCCAAAAAGGCCAGGCCTTGAAAATTAGTCCAAAGCCACTCGCACTGCAGAACAAGTAAAATAAAATTATTACCAGTCCTGTTCAAATACCTCTCATCCTGCACAATAAAAATAAATGTAATTCCTCATAATACCTCACCCTTCAGGGTGTGTGCATTAAAAATGTACTCGTCCTGCTTAGAGTTTCACTCGAAAGTACGGTTTCACTCGAAAGTACGAGTGAACGAGCGGACTTTTCTAGCCCTGAAGGTGACAATAGTGAATTTTAATGACGTCATTGTGTAAACAACATGGCCGAAAGCATATAATCAATTATTCACTCGCAAAAAAGTAAGCAAACATTAATTACAGTCTATTAAATATTTAAGCATTGTTTATCATAAAGTATTATAGTCTGCAATATGCAGTTGATATTGATTCGATATTAATATATCGCGATATATTCAAGTTGATATATCAATATGAAATTCCAAATCGATCCCAGCCCTATGAAAATGTCTATAAATGTATTTATAAGTTCCAAAATTGAGTCGAAAACATGTGTTTTGGAAAAAGAGGGCTTTATTCGTATAAGGTTGCACTATTTAGGTTGAAAGGCAGGTGTAAACGTATTTGTTTGTCCTAAATGTTTTCTTTTATTTTTTAAGTCATACATCAGTCAAACTGCTTTCAAAAACTATCATATAGAGAATAACTTGTTACTGCCTTGCCGTTTTGGAATTTATCAGTGAGGCTTAGAATAAAATGTGGGATGAGCTCTGCCTGATAAATTCCAAAACGGCAAGGCAGTAACATGTTATTCTATTTATAATACATGTTATTCTATTTATCATACTACATTCAGAAAAAATAATAAAACAACTTATTCTCGTCTGCATTTATAAACTAGGGGGTTTATCATGTTGCCTTCCTCCTGTCAGCTTTTACTAGCACTAGAACATTACCGATACCAAATTTCTTGGTTCAAGAGAGAGAGAGAGAGAGAGAGAGAGAGAGAGAGACTATTGCATTGGTGTTGTCGACACACAACAGATTGGGATCAACCATGTAAGAACTGGGTTATTCTGAGAAAACCAGGCCCCACTTGCACAACAAATTCTCGACTGAGTTGAGCCAAATTTGAAAAAAACAGTCAAAATTATATTGGTGGGGGGTATCTGGGGAGTTAAAATTATGTAGGTGGAAAAGTTAAAAACAATTAAAATTCTCTTTTTTTGACTGTCGTTCTTGCCCCCACAGATTATTTTCCTGGAATAGCCCTGATGCAAATGAACACGGAACTATTCAACCATTAAAGAGTACGGCAAATGTGTATAGGTAAAACTATTTACAAACAAGGCTTACTTACTGGTCCTTTGGGATTATCAAGCCCAATCTTCGTGGCTTTAAAGTAGAATATGGCTTAAGCCGGTGCTAGGAGGCGTGAGAGTTGTGGCACTCGACATTACCTCTCATAAACAGACTAAATAAAAGTCTGCTACTTTTATCTCTTGTTTGTGTTTGTTGCTTCCAAGGGATCCCATTTTCAGTATTTATTAATATGATAAAAACATATTAAGTATGTATATACTAAATGCAAATCCATCCAGAGTTATTGATTGCAAGTATATGAATAGGTCAAGTCGTACTGGCCGAGTTACAGTTCGTATTAAGCGAATTTTCTTAGATTTCCCTAGTACCGGTTCATATTGGCCGAGTTCCGGTTCATACTGGCTGAGTTACAGTTCATATTGGCCGGAATTCACTTATTAACCATTAGCCGAGTAATGGTTCATGTGATGTAGGTAGTTTCCAAGATATTCAGTCTAATTTTGTTCAATAAATAATATATACTAAGATGATTTGAGATTCCCTTTATCATATTCTCTCCCTAGATGTTGCTCACTGCAAAGCATGAAAGATGTCAAATCCACGATATATTACCAAGCACCCGTATAACAAGTGGTCCCACATTACATGTGGTATAACTTTTCAATATTCACAAACTTTATAAATCTTCTAAACATATATATATGATGTACAATGAGCTAGCCTTTGTAAACAGGTATATATGATGTACAATGAGCTAGCCTTTGTAAACAGGTATATATGATGTACAATAAGTTAGCCTTTGTAAAGTAGCAGATATGATGTAAAATGAGCTACCCTTTGTAGAGTAGCATCACTAATACAGATACAGCACTGGAAATAAATGTGTTTATTTTTACCATGAAACATACTTCATTATTTACCTGAGTAAAACATATTTTTTGTTGTACCTATGACTCATATATTTTACAGCCAATACAATTTTTGGTAGGGGCTTTTCCCCATGTAAACTCCTATTGTATTCGGGATTGCAGAAACTTAGAAAATCTCTAATAACTTCAGTTTAGCTTTACTATGTTGCGATAAACGTTCAGGTTGTTCTAGATTTATCCAACGCATTAAACACATTGTTGGATAGAAATTTTAAAAAATAAATAAATTTGATGGACCCGAATTTTACGTTGAAAATGCCCTACCAAAAACAACTTTCGCATGTGAAATTCTTATTTCTGGTGCTTAACTATGCATTGAAAATGCCCTATCAAAAATAACTTGTTTTATTTCACAACCAATTTCGAAAGGTAAGGTATTTTTATTTACCAAGTTTTCCTGATACATAATTTATTAAGGTACTTAAATTATGCTTGAAAAGTAAAAGAAAAGTACTTTGGTAGAACAAACGTGCCCGACACAGCAATATGTAAATATTCCAATCATATCATTTAACAAAATTGTAGTTCAAGACATTTTTAACAGATTTTAAAATAATGGTCGTCTTAAATAAAAAGTAGTGTACAACCCTCTAACATATAAAATAATATGTCAATTAGATCAAACTATGGTACTAGCAATACTTTTAATTTTATCAGTGTGCCCTATGCCGAGTCTCTGTTGTATATTTAGCCACCATCTTGATATTTGGCTATCCCAGGATGCTTTGTTCTTGCTATATACATTGAGGTAGATTCCCAAAATGACTATCAACCCAGACCACACATACCTGAAATAAACAGAAAGGTGTTTTAAGCATAAGCTATTAATAACAGCTGCCCCCAAAGACAGAGAATACGAAGAATATAGAAAAAACATTGGACTTTTTGGCTCTTGGAATCCTAGAAGCTCGGAATCTGATACACTTGGAATCCTAGAAGCTTGGAATGTGATGCATTGGAATCCTAGCAGCTTTGAATTCCAGGTACTTGGAATTATAGGAGTTTGGAATTCTAGTCACTTGGAAACCTATGCACTTCGAATTCTAGGCATTTTGAATCCTGGAAGCTTGGATGCATACACTTGGAATCCTAGGAGCTTGGAATCCGAGGAGATTGGAATCCAAGGGACTTGAAAAACTAGGCACTTGGAATCCTAGGAATTTGGAATCCTAGCAGCTTAGACTCCTAGACACTTGAAATCCTAGGAACTATAAATCTTAAGAGCTTGGAATCCTAGGAGCTTTAAATTCATAGGAGCTCGCAAACCCTAGCAGCTTAATATCCTAGGTACTTGGAATCTAAGGATGTTTTAATCCTAGAAGCTAGGAATCCTATACACTTCGACTCCTATGAGCTAGGAATCCCAGGTGCTTGAAATCCTATGAGCTTGGACTCATATATACTTGGACCCCTATGAGCTAGGGATCCTAGGAGCTTGGAATTCTAGGAGCTTGGAATCATATACACTTGGACCCCTGAGGGCTGCTAGGAATCCTAGGAGCTTGGAATCATATACATTGGACGCCTGAGGGTTAGGAATCCTAGGAGCTTGGAATCCTAGGAGCTTGGAATCATATACACTTGGAATCCTATGAGCTAGGAATCCTAGGATCTAGGAGTCCTTAGAGCTTAATTGGAATGATATACAATTGGAATCCTATGAGCTAGGAATCATAGGAGCTTGGAATCATACCAGATATCCCCAGTTGGTTAATCAAGCATTATAACCCTCTTACGAATGAAATCAAATATTTCTGTAACATTTTATAAGAAAGATAGATGCTCACCATATCATAGACGATACAAAAAGTATGGACAACGTGTTTATGATCTTGCAATTCCCTAGTTGAACAAGCAAGTGCAACATTATAATTACAAGTCTATCCAGACCTGATTCCAGCCAATAAATGAATGATTCTAGTGTTTGATACATAAAGAACCGAAAATACACTCTTTTGTTGATGTCTGGTTAGTTAGATGCGTAACATTGGGCAAAACAGACCAGATTGTTGTGTATACAAATAAATGTAGAAAAATGGATGTTTTTATTACAAACCGAGGCCCCGTCATATAATATGCTAATGTTTAATCCTCAAAATATGTCCTGAAAGCCACATAATATTATGTCCTGAAAGCCACATTCATGTACATGTATTTCTTTGGTTTAGAATGGCTAGGAGTGAGGAGAGGCAGGTGAGATTCGAACAAACAAACAGCTGTGATGGTTCTTTATTCCCCTGCAGACGACATCACTCCAGAAAAATATCACATATTAGCATCTGAGTGTATGCACAAAATTTCTAATACCTATAATCCACCGTAACAACAATGCCAGTTGTTAATAAGGAAAAAATTATGTTGTGATAAACATGCCGATAAGATTAAATACCAGTACAGTCGAGGTTTCTAGGAAGTAAACTAAAACAAATATTCCGGAAACGTTTTATCATTTATTTTTATGAATCAAAAAGACGGACTAGTCAACATTCTCCAGTTACCCACCAGAGATGAAGGTGTGTTATTTATGAGGAGTAGCCAGAACGTATTAAACATGGCGGAGCACTACACACTGCGAAACTCAGTTTTTAAAAGGAACAACACAGCTTATAAAAGAAACAACAGTTTTTAAAAAGGACAACACTGTTTTTAAAAGATCAACACCGTTTCTTATGACATAGTTTTAGGAACAACACCGTTTTTAAAAGGAACAATACAGTTTTAATAAGAACAATACATACTGAAAAGATGATCCCTTGGAAGCAACAAACACAAACAAGAGATAAATGTAACAGACTCGGTTTTATTGAGTCTGTTCAGGAGAGGTAATTATAAGATGCAACACCTCTCACGTCTCCTAATACTGGCTTAAGCGATATTCTACTTTAAAGCAACACATAATGGGCTTGATGATCCCAAAGGACCAGTAAATAACAACACTACTGATTTGTAGTCGGGCGACTTTTTACGGCCGCCAAACAGCCCTAAAAAACGCTAGTGGTACTGTCAATAAATACTGAAAAGGAGATCCCTTGGAAGCAACAAACACAAACAAGAGAGAAAAGTAGCAGACTCGTTTTTATTGAGTCTGTTCATGAGAGGTAATTATAAGATGCAACACCAAATTTAAAAGAACTACGTAGTTTTTAAAAGGAACAACATTGCTTTTAACAGGAAAAACAGAGTTTTCCGACCAACAGATTTCAAAATGTAAGTAAGACAACACGTTACAGTTACACCATGTTACCTTAACAATATGTTTACATTTACAATATGTTGGATCATTTGTAAGATGTTACATTAACATTATGTTACCTTAACAACCTTAACAGATGTTACCTTAACAATGTGTTGTCTTAATAACGTGTTACCTTAACAATATGTTACTCTAACAACGTGTTACCTTAAAAAATGTTACCTTAACAATGTGTTACTTTAACAATGTTACCTTAACAACGTTTTACCCTAACGTGTTACCTTAACAACGTGTTACCTTAACAATGTGTTACTTTAATAATGTTTTATCTCAACAACATGTTACCTTAGCAAAGTGTTACCTTAACAACGTGATCCCCTTAACAATGTGTTACCTTAACAACGTGTTACCTTAATAACATATTACCTTAGCAATGTGTTACCTTAACAACGTGATCCCCTTAACAAAGTGTTACCTTAACAACGTGTTACCTTAATAACATATTACCTTAGCAAAGTGTTACCTTAACAACGTGATCCCCTTAACAATGTGTTACCTTAACAACGTGTTACCTTAATAACATATTACCTTAGCAATGTGTTACCTTAACAACATGTTAATAACATGCTACATAAGCAACATGTTTGATTAACAGCAACATAACTGTAAATGTTGTGTATACAATTCTACAGAATGGCAACTGGCATGGATCCTCAATCAGTTAGGTCAGAATATAAACCATTGTGTAACTGTAGCTGTAGTTCATGTTCCAAGGACGGCAGACAAGTGGGAGCCGCTACGTTCTGTGTGCAATGTGACGAACACTTTTGTTCCACCTGTCAACAATTTCACCAACAAATTGAAGTAACTAAGGGTCATCATTTGCTTGACAATGCAGCGATACGATCCAGGAGTCCATATGATCGACCACCACTAGCGAAGGAGATTTGTTCAGTGAATTATTGGAAAACCGTCAAGATATACTGCGATACACATAGTTTGGAGTGTTGCACAACGTGCATAGCTGTCAGTCACAGGTAAAATTTAATTTCATTATACTTTGATAGTTTTATATTCAGGTCTTTGCCACCTGATGGAAACTTTCAGAAATGTGTCGAACATTTATAAAATATGAGTGTCTGCTCAATAATTGTTGTATCTGCAGAGACATTTGCATGAAACTTTGTATGCATGACATTGTGTATTTATAAAAAATAAATAATAAAAATGTGTTGCGTCTAATTTCCATTTTACATGTATTTATATATAAGTTATAGGCAAACCTCAATAAAAAGAGCTTGGTAGATTTGACCAGGCTTCTAAATATACCCCATCTTTGTTCTATTTAATAATTACATAACGACTCAAAGAACAAATGTCCAGCACTACGTCTCCCTCCCTCACCCCCACCCTCACACCACACCCCATCTAAGCAGTAATTCCATGAACATATTTCCATTGTAAATTTATAAAAGGTGACTTGAACACCCAATGGCATTAGACTTGCTTTATTTTGACTTAAAAAGTTTTGAAATCTTTCACTGCTGATTATAAAGGTTGTTTATAATGGATTTTCGAAAACAGAAATAACAAAATCTGTATTTATTACAATTTAAAAACGTTTCATTATGTATCGCACAATTTATGCAGTATTTCAAGAAATTATCTGTTTTAATGACTTGGACAATTTTTATTTGAAGATTATCTTTCATGTGCAATTTCTCAATGAAAATAATTTACTGTAACATTACAAAAAAAATATATATTTATAAATAATTCAGCTTACCTATTTAACATGTTTAACTTTTGTAAATGCCTGGTTTGTTTTAATTCATGCAAATGCGTTAAACATACCTCAAGCTTGTGTGTGTCCATTTATATGTGAAAACAAGTGATATGTGTTCAATATAATTATTCTTAAATCAGTATCGACCTGAAAGCTGTATATAATATATGTCTTTGCTAGTGGTTTACTATGGTATACTGTCAAGAATTAATGCAAACTTTATGCATTTTCAATTACGAATAAGGTAAGCATTAAGATGATGTTTTGTTATCCAGGGCCTGTCAAAGTGTAACGTATATACCCAAAGTGGCAAAAGGTTTGAAAAGACGTCTAAAAGTCCAAAACGTTACAGAGGCCATTAAATCAACAAAGCTGGAAATGGAAAAACTGAAGAAAATCAGGCACGCAGATCTGAACAATATTGAAAAAGAAAAAGGCAATGTCTTGACAAATATAAAGCTCTCGCGAGATCGCATCATCAAACATCTAGTTTATCTGGAGAAAAAAGCCATAAATGAACTACAAACAAAATACCAGAAAGTTAAAAATCAAATAAACATAGATTTGAAAGACATGGAAGAAATTATCTTAGGTTTAGAGATGACAGTGACAGAATTGCAAACATTTGAAGGAGATAACGAGTCCCAACTATTTGTACAGATGAAACGGGTGAACAGTATCAGGAAAACAGGAGATATGTTGAGAAACAACAGTATCAGGAAAACAGGAGACATGTTGAGAAACAAAATGTGAAACTCCATTAAGAATGAAGATTTGAACATCAGCTTTTTAGTAAAATTGCGTATAATATCTGTAATCTGAAATCTTTAGGCGAGTTTACAGAAAATGCGCTGTTCCAGTCCACCCGTCTTAGGGGTCGTTATAATGTCCGGGATAGCGACAAGTCGACGTGCGTTTCAACCGGAGTAGGTCTACTTCCCGATGGAACAATGATAACTGACAGGGACAATGAAACATTTAAACATCTGAGTGCATCATACGATGTAATAACCTCGTGCAACTTTCCTGGCTCTCCGGCTATTAAAAAATTAAAAAACATAATTGACCACCTGTTACCCTCCCCCACCACCCATCCCCCATCCAAACCCATGGAAGACGTCATAGTTTTAAATAATAAATCATTTGACATGCTGTATATCTCTTTCATATACGACTATTATACCAATTAATGTGGAAAAGTATGGAAAAATGACACCCTAATTTAATTATTAGTGTATTTGATGCCCCTTCCCCCAGACCCCATCGATGTCGTAGGTGGAAACAGATGTATACAGTGTCATTTGAGACATAATTACATTTTTTTAACCCAAATCCCCCACCACTACCCACCCTGAGCCTTCAGATGTCCGAGTTTGCGAAGTAATAAATAATAAAATCGTTTGATATGTTGTTTATCTTTCAAAGATGATTACATATACCAAGTTATGTGCAAGAATCTGGAAAAATGACAGTGTAATTGAATTTTTAGTATATTTAACCCCACCCCTAATGTAAATACAGACCACGCCATTTTTCCTTGGTAGAACCAGTATTGTATACCTCCCACCGTCAAAAAGAATTGACACTTTTACACTCAACAAGTCAAGCTCCCAGTGGGATTAGAACCTGCAGCGGTGAGAGGCAAGACAGTTTTAGATGTAGCATCTTTACTATCCTTGCCATGGATGCGGTTTCTTGCAATACAGAACTTACATAAAATGGACACGTGGACATTATCGCTGATTTCCGGTACCATAAAATTATTTTGCAACGACTGCAATTTCACAGTTTTGGGAGATGGCTGCAATGGGACCTCGGCCCTCCGTGCCCCACTGACACATTTCTAGTGCTTTTATCTTGACTGACTGTTGAATTTATTTTACCCATTACTGAAGGTGTCATAATAATGGAGGCATCAGGAATGTGCGAGTTTTAGCATTACGACCCCTTTGAATCTGATTGTTAGAAACCAGTGCATACCAAGTCATATTACCCGGCACAGAGAAAACAACGAAAATATAAACATTCCTGGCCTTGATTTCACCAACCTTTCTTGAGAATATTCTTAATATATAGTTATAAGCTTAGACTTAAGCCAAAGTATACAAATTTCAATCACAAATATTTCTATAAGTGTAAAAGATGAACTCTTATAACAAGCTGCTATGTATAAATATGATAAATACTAATACATAGCAAACTTCAAACGATCGTTTATCTCTAAATGTCTTGGAAATATTTGTGAACAAAATCTGAGTACTTGAGCTCAAGTCTAAGAATAGTCTAAAGAAATGGTTGGTGAATTCCAGGCCAGCTTGATGCCACCATTATTACGACACGACGCCTTGAATCATGTTACTTGACATTTACTTACTGATATGTAAACGGCTTCGTGAAGAACAAGAAAGACAGGACAACTGTCATGCCCTTTCTGCAGGTGGTCACTGAAAAGATAAGATGTGGTATATTGCACGATTATATATATATTGTTAGATGTATACTATTCTTTGCCGTATATATATACATATATATATATATATTTTGATGTATTGAAAGAATAAACGTTGATTATGAAACAATCGGCATACCTGTAGAAATCACTTTCCATGCACAGATTACAGCATAGGGTGGTCTTGATGTTGAAGGAATCCTGAGAACTTGTGTAAAAGTCTACGTTTCTGAGTGGGTTTCCGAGAAGCCAAATAGGTAGACAAATCAAATGCTGGTAGACACATTAAATATTCATTGACAGTCGGAGAACCAAACCTGGGTTGCACTGTTCAGAAGCGAGTGAACTACACGGACGAACAACCATATTGTCAAATCTACTTCAATGACCACCTCTGTTAAGAGACCGTCTGCTTTTAGAGACCACCATTCACCTTTATTAAGAGATAACCTGCTTTAAGAGACCATCATTTAAGTTTCCAATTGTATCATATTTCATTAAAATGCACCTTTATTAAAGACATAACAGATTTTCTTTAAACTTTTTGAACAGTAAGTCTGCTTTATATATATACAGAAAATGCAAAAATAATGGTAGGTCACCATAATTGTTCAAATTTTAAAAAAAAATTGTAATGCCACCGTCATATGAGTCAATTGAACAAGTCCATGAAATAGCTAAATAAGACACTTTTGAAGTCTAATCATTTATTCATTGGTCACAATTCTGCTAAAATTGTATTAAAGTAAAGAACATTTAATTATAATAACATTTAAAGCTCATCTTTATGTAAAACCTATATTTTTTTACAAAATCTGTTGAGACCATTACCACAATTTATGCACAAATTAGCCCATAATGATACAATTTCCTTTTGTTCTGTATGTCCCCAATAATAGAATTTGTTTAAACTTTCTAAGCACATAGTTTAACATATATAAAAACAAAATGTGCAATAAATATGTTAGGTCCCCATGGTTGTTTAGAATTATTTTTTTTTGAATCCCTAGAACTATGCTCAAAGGCCAGGTTTTGTATGAAATTATATAGAAATGGTATATGTTCCTTTTTTGTTATATTCCTATATAATAACAGAATTTGTTCAAACTTCCTAGGCACTTATTTGAACATATAGTAAGACAATATATGCAATTAAAATTATAGGTCACCATGAATATTGAGATTTGCAACCCTACCATTATGCTTAATTTTTTTATTTTTTTTAATTTTTTACAAAATGTTATATTTTTCCCGTTTTATGTATTTTTCTAGTATTAGGCATTGATATAAATAAAGACAATAAATACAACTAGACATCAAGAGCAACATTCCTGTACTAAAATCACTTGTACTAAAAGACCGCCTGTGCTAGAGACCACACGTGTTAAGAGACCACCAGTGTTAAGAGATCACATGTGTTAAGAGACCACCTGTGTTAAGGGACCACCTGTGTTAAGAGACCACCTGTGTTAAGAGACCGCCTGTGTTAGAGACCACCTGTGTTAAGCGACCAATTTTGATCTGCTTTTGGTGGTCTCTTAATACAGGTTTGACTGTATATATGTAATTGTAATAGTATAACACAACATCATCCTTAATAAACTAGTCCAATCTACAAATTGCATTTATTTTCTGTTATAAACATATTATAAACATATTACCTTATTGTCCAACTCGCAATACCTCGGTATGTATTGTAAGCGCTATCAGTAACCAAAATAGCCAATGGCTACTAAATCTTCAAAAATCATCTTAAAAAGTAGTTTTTTGGAAAATTTGAGTATATTTTTACAATTTTGGAAATGTTGGCAACTACTTTTAGCACCAATCTAGTAAAAATGCTTTTGGAGGCTTTAAGTATGAATTTTGGACCAAAACTAAACTGACTGAGGCTTTAATATCTTGCGAAGGTACCAAACTGACCTGTAACAGCTACTAGGGCACCAAACGACTTGAGCAGCGTGAAAACAATGTATACTCCTAGATATCCAAACAGCGAGAATACAACAGCGTAACCGTAGGTCTCCATCGGATGCTGAAAAATAAAGGTACTAACATGTAATAGCCATTTGTTTGTCAAGTCAAATTTCTCATTGCCGACAGAAAAATAAGGTACTAGTCGTCATGCGTTTTCCAGTTGTTAATAGACTACACAAAAACAAAGGAGCTAACATGTAAAGCGATTTGTTTTCACCGTCACATTTCTCATAGCTGAAAGAATAATAAAGGTACTAACTTAATAAAAGCCTGATTGATTTCGAAGTCGAATTTCTCATAGCTGACTGGTTAACATTATTTTCTGTTTTATACATGGAAAGAAAATTAATTAATTAAAACAAATCAATTACCATTACAGCTCGCACCTCTACAAGCAGGTGTCCTGTCGCCAAATATAACGTTAAACAAAATGTCTTTTTTTTCCTTAAAAACTAAGACAAACAAGAAATGTCACCAAGTGACAAATGTCCCCCCACACCCCCATACCCCCACAGCCCACCCCCACCCACCCCCACCCACCCATGGAAGTTCATTTGAACTTTGACCTCCAAATGTGACATGACCTTTGAATTAAGGACCTGATTGAGTGAGTGACACACCTTCTCGCTGTGATAAAAATTGGTATCAATTTTCAGTTTTGGCTGAGATATCATTGTTTTCGGACGGACAAACGAACGAAAGGATGGACGAATGGATTTTTTGTCTAAGCTTTATTAGTAGGAAACAGTTAATGTTCCATCTGTATCTTTGAACCATTTTACGTTTTAAATTGGTCATTTCATAGCTGTTTTTATTTACTTTTAACAAATTTAGCCCCAGAGCCTGATGTACACCCTTTAAACAAGAATGTCTGTTTTCTTTTCAAAACAGACGAGACAAAAAATCCAGCAACAACAAAAAATCCTCCATCTCTTATACAACCTAAATATACCACCTACCTTTTGGCACACTCTGAATACAGGAATAAGGTTCCCATATAGTATACCACCTACCTTTTGGCGGACTTGGAATAATACAGAAATAAGGTCCCCATATAGTATACCACCTACCTTTTGGCAGACTTGGAATGCAGGAATAAGGTTTCCATCTAGTATACCACCTACCTTTTGGCAGACTTGGAATACAGTACAGGAATAAGGTCCCCATATAGTATACCACCTACCTTTTGGCAGACTTGGAATACAGTACAGGAATAAGGTCCCCATATAATATACCACCTACCTTTTGGCAGACTTGGAATACAGAAATAAGGTCCCCATATAGTACAACGCCTACCAATATGTAGACAAATCCTATTGCAAATGAATAGAACACCTGAAATATTAAACACATATTTGAAATATAAAGGAACAACAGATCAGAGAAATATAATTTTTAATTTGATTTCTTTATCAGTTATACATATAATTCAATAATCACGTACTTTTTTATCACAAAAAAACACACAGAGTATTTCTCAAAGCCTAGAAGCCCGATACGAATTTATACTTATGATTTATACAACAAAAACACGATTAGGAGTAAAGTTTTCCAGACCAAATGTTTTCATAAACAATAATTAATTCAGACAGAACGCGAGTCCCAATCAAGTGCACTTGGACATTATTTGTTTTTAACTAATGCAGATGTTTTCGAACTCATCCGAGCTTCCATGATTATGGTGTTTTTCTTTAGGTGTAATTACACCACTGAGATTGTGCCTCCGTGGTGTAGTCAAATGTTTCGCTGCCGTACTTGTGATACCAAAAACACCAATTTGTATTGCTTGTTGTTATTATTAACTTTGATTCATCCGAATGATGCATTGGGAACAGTTATTAGTGTTGGAGATATGTAATTGCAACTGACACAGATAGAAAATGGGGTAAATTTATCCGTGACATGTCAAACTAGAACGTAACGTCATTCAACATATTGGCTTTTTTCATGCATGATACATAAGCCCTTGTTTTTATTGAATTTTTCTATTGGAGACCGCTCGATCAGTTGAATCTTCTAAAATCTTTCTACGGAGAAAAACGACAAATGTTTTGTCTCTTGACATACATCATTCCTATACAAAATAAGAAGGAAAATCAATAGTGCAATGACACCCTTATAGTATTTTTACAGACATCAACGTATTTTCCAAATCACCTCCAGTCCCTTTAACAAAACACAGATTCTTACCATTTCAGAAGTGCCTGCACCATAATGTTTCATGGTTTTCTCCTGGTAGTTTCCGATGACACCATCAAAACACAAAGCTAACGATATGAGAAAAACACCTGCAAACATTGCACAATTAATTTGTTTGACATATAGAGATCCCAAAAAGATAATGACAAATTATCTGAGATTGCTTTGAATATTTCACAATAATAAAGTTTTCTCATTTTATTTTTGCTTATTGGATAAATGTAGTAATTATCAAACCAAACTCATCCCTTACCATATATGTATCTCTAAATTTCTCAAAGGGAAACATCTTATTTTACATAATATGCATGGCATTTTATACTCACTTACCAAAACTAATAATTTTACGTTAGGAGTAAGCATTAATAATGTTTTGCATTATTTCTCAAAATTAACGATACAGCGCTTGAATTAGAAAGGCTATACAATATTTTTTAATAATATTTATAATAAAACAAGAGGTCAATGACCTTGAAGCTCTACTGATAGATTGTGAAAGCCAGATCAGCCATGGGAACCTGTGAAGTTTTATGGCAATAAGACCAACACTTTCAGAGAAGTAGTCGCCACAAGTTTTTCCTATATCACTCTATGGGAAACAAGAGCATCAATAATTGCAGGGCAATCCATAGTCCCCCAACGGCACAGACAAATATTTTCCAGACATTTTCTATGATGGAGGTCAAAGATCAAGGTCAAGGTCACAATGGCCTTATTTTGGTACGCGACACACCGCTATCCCAAGATGTATTCACATGCCAAGTTTGGTGTCTCTAAGTGTTATAGTATTGAAAATACGCTCCGGACAAGCATTTTCTATGACAGTGGTCCCAGGTCAAGGTCAAAATGACGTTATTTTGGTACGCGACACACCGCTATCCTAAGATGTATTCACATACCAAGTTTGATATCTATAAGTGTTGTAGTATTGAAAATACGGTGGACAAGCATTTTCTATGACAGAGGTCACAGGTCAAGGTCAAGGTCTCAGTGACCTTATTTTGGTACGCGACACACCGCTATCCCAAGATCTATCCACATCCCAAGTTTGGTATCTCTAAGTGTTATAGTATTGAAAAAGTCATTTTGGTAAAGTTGTTTCATCAACAGAGGAAATGGAAGCGAAATAATCATTTAAACAATCTGCATTTTCGTTATCTTTGAATAAATATGCAATGTCTCCATTATCTAATATAGATGCAAGATGTGGAACAACTTTTTATATAATGTTTCAATAATTTCCAATATTTACGCTGATCATCTATATTTGCTTCATGTATTATATCTTCGTGATTACTAAAAACGTTTTCTCTTGCATTTTTTTAAAAATTCTTAACTTTGTTTCTCAGTGATTTATATAAATTCCAGTTCTCAGGTGTATTAGTACGGACATCCTTCTGTTTTTGACGATCACGTTGTCTTGAAACGTGCCTTAATTCCGAGTCATACAACGGTTTATCATTAGGCCTAATTGTAACAAGTTTTGATGAAACACATACTTTAACAATCTCTATAAATGTATGTGTACAAATCTTACATGCTTCATGATGATGAACATATCCATGTATCAGGATGCTCCAGTCATAAGATGTTATATTAAAGAGCGTTAAGTTTGGAAAAATCAGCCTTTTTATAGAGCAACACACGTCTTTTGTTTCATATGTTAATGGAATATACATGTACTGTATTGATCACTAATTTCACAAGGCGTTTTCCTTATTCCCCCGTAAAAAATTCGGGGGCATATAGTAATCGCACTGTCCGGATTCTGTCTGTCTGTATGTCTGTCTGTCTGTCCGGATTCCGTCATTCCGCAGTTCGTGTCCGGACTGTACCTTCAAAACCCCTAAATGGATTTTTAATTAACTTAGCACAAGTGATCACCATAACAAGACGATGTGTCGCGCGCAAAACCCAGGTCCGTAACTCAAAGGTCAAGGTCGCACTTGAAGTTCATAGGTCAAAAACAGATACGCAATTTCGTGTCCGGACCGTAACGTCACAAAAAAACCAGGTCCGTACCTCAAAGGTATGAAGTTCATAGGTCAAAAACAGGTACGCAATTTCGTGTCCGGACCGTAATGTCACAACCCCTGCAGGGATTTTTAAATAACTTGGCACAAGTGATCACCATAACAAGACGATGTGTCGCGCGCAAAACTCAGGTCCGTACCTCAAAGGTCAAGGTCACACTTGAAGTTCCTAGGTCAAAAACAGGTACGCAATTTCGTGTCCGGACCGTAATGTCTCAACACTTGCAGGGATTTTTAAATAACATTTGGTCACATTTAGAGGTCAAAGGTCAAATCGTGTCCAGTCAATAACTTTTGCATGCCTGGACGGATTTTCAAATAACTTGGCACAAGTGCTCACCACAACCAAACGACGTGTCGTGCACAAAATCCAGGTCCATGGCTCCAAGGTCAAGGTCATACTTAGAGGTCAAAGGACACTTCGGGGCATTTATCACTTACAGTGATATTTTTATATTACAGTTTATAAATTTAAAGTCAATCGGTATGACAATAGGATCTTATAGGGTCGACGACCGATCAGAAACGCGCGTTGGTTCATCGATAACATTTTTCAGATTATTAATTATATCTTTCAGATAGTGGTCAGCTGTGTTTAATTGGTCATCGTTAATATCTCCAACCATAACTATGCTGTTGCCAGAATCCAGAGATTTTTCATCGTAGATATTTAAATCTTCCCAAAAACTAATAGGCGCCTTTGTTTGTCTATAAACTGTACATAAAATAAACAATTGTTCTCGGTCTTTTATTTCTATCCAAAGTGTATCCTGTATTGCATTTTCAAGTTCAGCCATTCGCCGTGAATATATGTTTTCCGATATATAAACAAGTATACCACCAGAATGTGCTGTTTTGTCTTTTCTATACATAGTTGAAAAACCGTCAAATTGCAAAGAGTCCGTTAAAACGTTATCAAATAAATGTGTTTCGGTAAAACATAGTATATCAAAATCAGTTAAATTGTCCTTAATGTAATCCATTTTATCGCGAATACTTCTGATGTTTAACTGTAGAATGGAAAAACTAGGGCTGACTGATTGCGAAGTGGGTCCCGGATTTTGCTCAACATCGTTCGAGGGCCTGTGATGCATCTCGTAAAGGTGAAACCTACCATATGTGTTGAATGAAGGCGAGACACTGTTGTCGGCCAGGGTGAACCATATCAGCCCTACAATCATCATCAACAGTGCCACTACATCAATGGCCGAGTACTTTTTACCTGAAACAAAATTTGGCATTAAAGTTATACCAGTATTAGAACTAGATGGCCATCACCAGCTGGGCAAGTCCGCAAGGAAAAGGTGAATGAAAGTATGTTAAGTTTAACTGTGTAATATTCTGTGTACACACGGCGGGATAAAGGAACTGTACGAGAAACAGACTTTCTTTCGACAAAAAGCGAAACCGAACGTGACCTTTCGTTCGACAAAAAGAGAAACCAGGCCAATACCTTTCTTTCGACAAAAAGAGAAACCAGACCAAGACACGTTCCATTTGGTTCTCTATTTCAGATGGATGAGCGACAAACACTGATGAAGATGTGTCCATACCCCAAGTTTTTAGGAAGAGATACAGAATTTGTACCGAAAATCAGACGCGAGCCGACATTCATTTTAAAGGAAAAAAGTTCACAACGATAAAAGAAACTGGAATACCATTTTCGCTGATGAAAAAAATACATTGATGAGGTTTGGAGGTGAGATAAATGATTTGTACCAATATATGAGATGTATTTTTTTTAAAAAATAGGTCACAGCAACAAATAATTATATCAAACAAAGTCATATGGATGAGAAACAATCTCAGGTTTTAGGATATATACCGTTAGGTATGTCAAGATACAGAATTAGTTGAAAATCAGGCGTATTTACACAAAATATCTGTGCCACCGATGCGAACGTTGCAGCACGACATAAAGTCGATTTACCGGAAACATATAGATGAAGTTTTTATTTACATTTCATGAAAATGTGATGAGATCTTCAATATTATGTCCGACAGCACGATACAGCACTTGTACAGAAAACCAGACAGGTCATAAAATCAACAAAATGAAAAAATTTAATAATATACCAATATAGGCATTGCCCTACTTCTTGCCCTGTAAACACACAGGTCCTAATGAAAAGACCACATCAACATAAAATTACGCCTAATCAATATTGCTAAAGAAATAGAGCATCATTTACGGTGAATTACCGTGTAATATATCACGTTTTGGAGTCATTGTTTACAACTGAACGACAAACCGTGATATATCACAAGATAATTCATCGTTAACGAAGTTCTATTTCTATTATAATACCCCTAAAATGTGAAAATGACGCGCACATCTGAAAACTTTCGCATTGCTTTGCTTACTCTCCGAACGTTGCAAACGTTACAGTGATATCTCTTTCGCACTGTCTTGCTTATTCTCCTAACGTTGCAGTTGCAAACGTTACAGTGATATATCGTTGAATATAACGAGAGATATTTTAAACTAGGCTATATAGTGCGGGTGTATTAGAATATATATTAAAGACACTTAAGATTGATAAAACTTTCACCAGATTTAAACCTGCTCTTTTCGTGGTATATTAGACGATGACAATAGCGTCTCACTTGCAACACACTGTTAAATTGGTATTCAACCAAACTAGTTTTATAAGAACTGCTGATTCCTACCTTTGCTATGTTAAGTAAGCTGGTCCGTTAGGGACATCGTACCAGTGTGTATCTACTTGGTAATGACAGTGTGATGGCTCTGGTACATTGGTTTATTATATACATATTAGTGATTTATAAGGATTTCTCAGCGACATATTTTTCGTAACAGACAAAAGTGTTCTCGATATCATTTTTCGATATCTTCACTGATATCACTTTGCCGGAACTACTTTTTTACCATTTTTGTATTTAATGGTACTGTAGATTGCTATTGCTTTCAAGTATATGTCTGAATTATTTTTTCCTGAACAGACCCTCATTCCTCTTCATTTTCCCATCACTTCTACATTAAAATGCTCTTCTGTGAAGATCTCCGTATATAATAAATAGAACAATCAACTGTATCGGTGTGATGCAAAATATGTCACTCGAACACGTTGTAATTCGCTTCAAAAAATCGTACTTCGAACTTGTTTTTTAACCGATTTACAACCGATTTACAACGTGTTCTCGTGACATATTCTTCATATCACACTGACACTGTTGATTATTCTCTATATATAGAGAATATTATGTCAGTGCCTTTTACTATCAAGTTTATAAGACGAGGCTTAGAAAACGAAGAATGGCGAGGGTCTGCCGAGCCATTCTTCGTTTTCGTGCCGAGCCTAATAAACTTGATAGTATTATGCTATGGTCACAAAGATCGGCCGGTATCCGGGGATAGGGGGTAATCGGGAGTACACCGCTGGTTTTGGCCATTTTTCCGACATCGGACAACACCGGTCAAAAAATTTGTCACACATCATTTACATAAATGGCACCGTCCGGAGGCCGTGCGGAGGCCGTCCGAAGACCGTCTGGTAATCGTACGGCGTCTGTTTCCAAAGAGAATTTTTTTGGGGGCCGGCGAGGCAGTGAATACCGACCGAACATCTAATACTAATCGGCCGATTATCCTATGATGTCCGGGCGATAACCGGCCTATTCACCGGACATCGTACGAATATCGCCCGAGTATCCTACGGACAACGAACGATGCTTGTACCAGGCCCAGCCGAATGTCGGGCGGTGTGATGGCCGATGGCTACGTCTTCGGTCAAGAGGTATATAATGGCCGCCCTACCTGGCATGGTAAAAACGTTACGATGGCTGCACCAAGAAGACTACGACTGGCGATGCTGGAACAGGAATTGGCGCAAGCAAGACTTCAACACAACATGATACTGGCGGCGCTGTTAGACGAGGCCGAGAGGGAGCGACAGAGGGCCCCAAGGAGAAGACGGAGGTGGTGGGTCCGCGACTGGATCCTGCGTAGACCGCTGTTTGGCCAGTACGAGACGTTGATGCGGGAGCTCGAGAACGAACACGCCAGCGACTTCAAGTCATACCTACGTGTGGAGCCGGCACTTTGGCACGAGCTCCTCGACAGAGTGGGGCCCCGCATTACCAAGAGCCAAAAGTAATTATACTGTGAAATTGTGAAATTCTTGTGACTTGTACCTATTTTTGCAAACATGTGCTTTAAAATATATTTTATTATGCATGATTTTAATTATATTTTACCACCTTCTTGTGTTGCAGGTGCCGAGCCCCTTTGGAGCCTGGCCTCAAGCTCGCCATCACACTGAGATACCTTGCCACGGGAGCCAGCTACCGAGACTTGGCGTTCGCGTTCCGCGTCGCCCACAACACCATATCGCTCTTCATCCCTGAGGTGTGCCAGGCGATCTTTGAAGAGTACCAGGCCGAGATGTGGAACACTCCGCAGACCCCAGACGAGTGGCGACCAGTGGCCGAAGGGTTCCGAGACAAGTGGAACTTCCCGCACGCCTGCGGGGCCATCGACGGCAAGCACATCGCCATCACGAAGCCGGGCAAGACTGGGTCGCTGTACTACAACTTTAAAGGCTTCTTCTCCATCGTCATGCTGGCTGTTTTAGACGCTAATTACAAGTTCATCTGGGCCGACGTGGGGGCCCCCGGCTCATCTTCGGACGCCGGGATATTCAACCGATCCCGCCTGGAGCCGGCTCTTCGCCTGGGTACCCTGGGTCTACCCCCGCCCGAACCCCTTCCCAACGACGACAGAGACATGCCCTTCTTCATGATCGGGGATGACGCGTTCCCGCTGAGGACGTATATGATGAAACCGTACTCCCACCGATACCAGACAATCCCCGAGCGCATCTACAGCTACAGGTTGTCGCGGGCCCGGCGTGTTGTGGAGAACGCGTTCGGCATCCTGGCCCGCCGCTTCAGATGCCTGCTGACCACCATCCAACTCAAGCCCCGCAACGTCGTCAAGGTTGCAAAGGCCTGCATGACGCTCCACAACATTATGAGGACCCGCTACCCCGGCCTGCAGAACCCGGACCTCGACCGGGAAGACGACCAGATGCAACTTGTGCCCGGGGCGTGGCGGGACGTCGCTGTGATGCAGGATGTCGAGGCAGAAGGACGGGGCCCCAGGACGACCCAAGCTGGCAAGGAGCAGCGCGCGTACTTTAAGAACTATTTCATGAGTCCGGCCGGCAGTGTCCCGTGGCAGCATGTGGCGATACAACAATGACTTTGTGTATTACTTTCATTGTGACAGACACTTTCATTACATTCCTATTTTACTATGTCCCATGCTTGTAATAAATATGTTTGCTATATTTGTATCATTCCATGAAGTTGTTGCATTGAAATAAAATATTTTTTTCATAAATATGAAACATTTCTTTTGTACTTTCTTGTGTGTTAACACTAATAAAACACTAATAAAAGGTATACACTTAAAATACATTGGTTTGAAATAAAATAAAGAAACCTTTAAAGAAATATAATGGTTTGAAAAATAAAAATAAAAATCTGGACTGAGAAATAAAACAGCATAATTCTAATATCAATCATTGTGATTGTCTTAATAAAAAGTAATTTCACTAGTTAAATTTGGGGGACATATAGAGCAATCCCCAGACTTTGACTGTCATTACATTTTTTAAAAAGAAGAGCCAAATACATAAAGCAAAGTCTTTTCAGTTATTATTTTAGACTTTGTACGAATTTGACCTTTAAAACATTTCACCTTTGTTTTTTTTAGATGACCTTTATTATTTCTATTGTAAAATTGACCTTACTATTTGCTTTTTTTTCTCTTTGTTATTGGACCGTTTATAACAACTTTATTTTATACAAGGCAAAACAGACACATAAATTATTTTAAGACCCAGGATTTTTTATTAAAACTCAAAGAACATTCTTTTAATATGCACAGTCACATGGTAATATAACATAAACATATCCAACGTAAATGGTAATCACATCAATAGATGCACATATAAAGTAATCACAAAAGTCACAGATCCCTGGCCATATCCTTGTCCATATCCCTGTCCATATCGTTATCCGAGTCGGACACATGGCTCACATGGCTCACATGGCTCCTCTGGTTCGAGTCTATAACTATGTTGTGCACATCGTCGGAGGGGTGGAGTGTCCTCTGCGTATCCTGAAGCAACTGTGACAGGGACTCAGTGGACTGTCTGGACTGCTGAGCGGGGGGCGTGTCCAGGCCTGAAGTACGCGTCGGGAGCGAGCTGCCCAAGGGTGACGTCATGGTGTCAGCTACGGTCCATGCCTGGTTCAGCAACGAGGCGTTCGGTGAAGTCCCAAACAGCAGACTGTCAAAGGAGGTGGCAGCTGGCGCAGGGGCCGAGTGGGCACGAGCTGGATACTGAAACATAGTAACATAAAAACATTACTACAGTGCAAAAGAAGACTATAAGTGTTAGGCATAAAATGTTCATATTGTAAAATAGCTGCAATGAGATGTACTGTACAATGTAAAGAGCTTAGAAAAACATACCTGTAGTTGTGTGGCAAACTGCGGCTGCTGCTGCTGGTGGCCTCGTGGAGGGATGGCAGAGAGGGTGATGTACTGTTGCTGCGGCAACAAGGTCGGCAGCTGCGGCTGTGCTAACGGCTGTGGCTGTGGCTGCGGCTGCGGCGTGGGCTGGACCTGCCCCGAGATGTACCGCATGGCCAGCGCGAAATTGTCGGCCTGATACTGGCGGTACAGGTTCTCGGGGATCTCCGACTGTATGCTGACTAGCCAGTCAGCCCACGCCGCACTTTCTGGCTTCTGGGATGCCTCCCGCATAGCCTGCACCTGTGAACAGAACATGAGCATTGCATTTAATAGTAAATACAAAAAAACTTGCATTCAAAAGTAATGGGATGTAAGTATAAGACAATGCTCAATGTGGCAATTTTATCATGTATTTACCTTCTCCTCCGCCTGCTTGGCTGACTCGGCACTCTTCTCCAGAAACTTAAGGAGCACTTCCTGCAAAACCGAGGACTTCGCTGAGGGCTTGGCTGAGGACTTGGACTTTGAAGTACCCCTGGAAGTGCTGGGAGCTCCCTCATCTGCCGCCACCGACACCGACACCGACTCCGACTCCACGTCCGACCCAGACTCGTCACCGCCCTCAGCCCCGGCAATCTGAAACATCAGCATATTTATGAAAGAGGTAAACTCGACAAATTCTGCTTGCAGATGCTTACCTTTCCGCACGTGTCTGTCTTGGAAGTACGGGGCCTGTAGAAGGGTCCAAGAACGAGTATCCGTGCACCTTCAGATGCTGGAGGGGCGTCAGGACCTTGGCTGCACCAGACCCGCTCGGTGTCGTCTTGACCGCATTCTTGAGCTTGAAGTGGTCTGTTCGCATGTTCGTGAAGTGGCGCATGATGTCTTCCACTGTAACACACAGAAAAAGGACAAACATTAGGACATTTCTAAATTGTAATACATTTTTTAAGTAAAATTTTCACAAAATTCCAAAAAAAATCAATATTTCACAATAGATAATGGTCTCACCTTGAACGTTGATCTCGGCGCTCAACTCGAGCAGCTTCGTGTCCTTGAGGTGGGTGTCCTTGTTGCTCTCGTGTGACACATCGTAAAACATAGGGTTCCCCTCGAAAAAAGACGCTATCTTCCTCATTATGTCGATGGGGAACTCTGGCTCCTTGCGGCGCCTCTTGGACTTCTGGGACAGCAACTGCGACTCGGACTGTGACTGGGGCAGCGACTGGGACTGCGACCCTGACTGCGACTGGGCCACAGACTCCTGCGACGCATCTGACTCAGCTCCGGCTCCATGGGTGCTCTCCTCGTCACTGCTGTGGTCCTCGGCGGGGGCAGCCTTCTTCTTCCAGGGGAGGTTCTCCGAGGAGCTGCGGGTGCCTTCTTCTGCTTGCCCTTGCCCTTGCCCTTGCCATGTTCTCCTTCTTTTCCTTTGGGAGGCATCTTCTTAGCTTCTCAAGTTGTTGTTGTGTGTGTGTTGTCTCTTGTGTAGAAACGCGCTATAATGTTGTACACGGCGACTGACGGGGGTTTATATAGTCCGCCCGATGCCCGGCCGATGTCCGGTTCTAGCCGGCCGTGACCGGCCGATGTCTGTAACATATCTGGTCCACACCGGTTCAAGCCGATCGGACATCGGTGGGTTACTTTCCAATGTGTAAACAGACATCGGCCGGATGTCGGCCCATGTCCGGTCCCAAAAATTTCTCCTCTGAGGCTACATACACCTGCCGATTACCGCTCGATTCCCGGCCGGATATCGGACGATACTTAAACGATGTGTGAAGGATATGTGGCCGATTATGAAAATCTACGGGACACCGGAGAAATTTTAACTTCGAGTTAAAACTCTTCGGGCACCTCCCCGATGCTGCCTGAGAGCCCCGGCCACCGGCCGGCCATGTCTGGTGTCCGGCCGGGGACCAGGCCAAAATGGCTAAAAATCATGCCGGGAGTACATCCTAAGCCTAATCGGAAGGGGTTGTGACCAAAGCATAAAAGGCACTGACATAATATTCTATTTATCATGTAGGTTATCCACATTTTTTGTATGAATTACTATTATTACCTATTTCTCAGAATGTGACGCTTATCGAGGACGCCGCCATGTTGTTGTTTTTTGTTTGTTTTATGACGTCAGGCAACGTTACGTGCATGACGTCAGATAACGTTAGTACAATAAACGCCGAGGGATTCCGCATTGATTTGCTCTATTGGTCAGTGCCCAATAAAGCAAAATTTAATAGTTCACCCCTTTATTAGGCAGAAAAGTGCATAGCTGCATGATAAATCACTTTAATATCAATGGCGATAGAATAATGGTACGATAATGCGATGGTCGACGGTGCGTTATACTATTGTCATAGAACTGTCGCCATCATAACATCATATTATCACAAACGTACCGTCGAGTATCGACTTGTAAACACGATTGTATGATAGACTGGGAAGCAATTTAAGAATATGTGTTATCACAAAATTTCGACTGAATGATAAACTGGGAAGCAATTTAAGAATATGTGTTATCACAAGATTTGAAAACAAGGTATACTGATAGTTAAAACGATGACAAGTGGTTGATTGGACTACATAAACCTACAATGCAAGTGCATGTATTAATACTTTGAATCGAACATTAAAACACACTTTTATTTCCATGTCCCGCTCGATGTATTTTGGTAATTAGATCCAATATTATAAAATTATTAAAGGTAATCTATATTTCCACCTTCTTGTTAAAAGTTCCGAGCACGTTAAAGAATCATAGGGATCTATTCCATAAGAGTAGAGCACGGTTCCCGGATTCCTATGTATCCTTCCCCTCTCTCTGTGGCGGCTCTAAACAACCTATACTGTGTTGATGAGCCGTTAAACAACATTCAATTCAATTATTGTTAAACGTCTATAATGAAAAACATATTTTTTTGTGAAGATTATGTTTACGACATATTAATTAATGCCTATGAAGTTTAGGACTTCTGGTCCCCTGCCAGTATAGACATGTACTTAATAAGGGCAGGGTTCCATCTGAAGCATACTTGTGGGTATGGTAACTCAAACCGCAAATGTATCTTCCCTTCTTAATCAATGAGAAAGCAGAAAGAATGTTTTATTTGATTCTATTCAATATTTACCTGACGTTTACATCTCATCTTAGGCTTCAAGTTCAACATATGTACTATCAATTATGCATTAGGTTCCATGTCTCAAGTGAGGCCAAAAAAAGTCAAGTGTGTTTTTCACCGATATTTGTTGGCCTATTGCATTTCGAACATTTAGTTCCTGGAAGATTCGTATGTGGTGTACGCTATTGGATGACCTACCCTGTATGTGGTTTACTCTATTGGATGACTTACCCTGTATGTGGTTTAGTCTATCGGATGACCTACCCAGTATGTGGGCTACTTTACTGGATGACCTACCCTGTATGTGGTTTACTCTATTGCACGACCTACCCAGTATGTGGGCTACTCTATTGGATGACCTACCCTGTATGTGGTTTACGCTATTGGATGACCTACCCTGTATGTGCTTTACGTTATTGGATGACTTACCCTGTATGTGGTTTATGTTAGTGGATGACCTACCCTGTATGTGGTTTACGCTATTGGATGACCTACCCTGTATGTGGTTTACGCTATTGGATGACATACCCTGTATGTGGTTTACACTATTGGATGACTTACCATGTATGTGGTTTACGTTATTGGACGACCTACCCCTTATGTGGTATGCGATATTGGATGACCTACCCTGTATGTGGTTTACGTTATTGGATGACCTACCATGTATGTGGTTTACTCAATTGGATGACCTACCCTGTATGTGGTTTGTGGTATTGGATGACCTACCCTGTATGTGGTTTATGTTATGTGGTTTATGTTATTGGATGACTTACCCTGTATGACCTGACCTACCATGTGGTTTACTCTATTAGATGACATACACTGTATGTGGTTTACTCTATTGGATGACTTACCCTGTATGTGGTTTGTGGTATTGGATGACCTACCCTGTATGTGGTTTATGTTATGTGGTTTATGTTATTGGATGACTTACCCTGTATGACCTGACCTACCATGTGGTTTACTCTATTAGATGACATACACTGTATGTGGTTTACGGTATTGGATGACCTACCCTGTATGTGGTTTATGTTATTGGATGACTTACCCTGTATGTGGTTTACGCTATTGGATGACCTACACTGTATGTGGTTTATGTTATTGGATGACCTACCCTGTATGTGGTTTATGTTATTGGATGACTTGCCCTGTATGTGGTTTACGCTATTGGATGACCTACCCTGTATGTGGTTTATGTTATTGGATGACTTACCCTGTATGTGGTTTACGCTATTGGATGACTTACCCTGTATGTGGTTTACGCTATTGGATGACCTACCCAGAATGTGGGCTACTCTATTGGATGACCTACCATGCATGTGGTTTACCCTATTGGATGACCTACCCTGTATGTGGTTTACGCTATTGGATGACCTACCCTGTATGTGTTTTACTCTATTGGATGACCTACCCTGTATGTGGTTTATAGTATTGGATGACTTACCCTGTATGTGGTTTACGTTATTTGATGACCTGTCGTGTGTGTGGTTTACGCTATTGGATGACTTACCCTGTATGTGGTTTACGCTATTGGATGACCTACCCAGAATGTGGGCTACTCTATTGGATGACCTAGCATGTATTTGGTTTACCCTATTGGATGACCTACCCTGTATGTGGTTTACGCTATTGGATGACCTACCCTGTATGTGTTTTACTCTATTGGATGACCTACCCTGTATGTGGTTTATAGTATTGGATGACCTACCCTGTATGTGGTTAACGTTATTGGATGACCTACCCCGTATGGGGTTAACTCTATTGGATGACCTACACCGTAGGTGGTTTACGCGATTGACACACCCTGTATTTGGTAACTCTATTGGATGACCTACACCGTAGGTGGTTTACGCGATTGACACACCCTGTATGTGGTTTACGCTACTGGATGACCTACCCTGTATGTGGCTTACGCTATTGGATGACCTACCCTGTATGTGGATTACTCTATTGGATGACTTACCCTATATGTGGTTTACTCTATTGTATGACCTACCCTGTGTGTGGTTTACGCTATTGGATGACTTATGCTGTATGTGGCTTACGCTATTGGATGACCTACCCTGTATGTGGATTACTCTATTGGATGACTTACCCTATATGTGGTTTACTCTATTGTATGACCTACCCTGTGTGTGGTTTACGCTATTGGATGACTTATGCTGTATGTGGTTTACGCTACTGGATGACCTACCCTGTATGTGGCTTACGCTATTGGATGACCTACCCTGTATGTGGATTACTCTATTGGATGACTTACCCTATATGTGGTTTACTCTATTGTATGACCTACCCTGTGTGTGGTTTACGCTATTGGATGACTTATGCTGTATGGGGTTTACGCTATTGGATGACCTACCTTGTATGAGGACGCCACCAAGCATGACTGGTATAAGTTTACAGCTCTTGAAGATCACTTGTGTAGGGTAGTTGAGATATCCGATGGCGGCATTGGATAGACCCATCGTCGCCACGGATAAAAATGCCAGAAAGAAATACATTTTCAAAGGTATTCTGTGGAAGGAATAGAACTGTGGTAAGAGTCAGGCAAACAAAACATATATGTATACATGTATTTCTCGTAGCATAGTAATAGGTAAGTACATGTAGATAAGGAAATTATTATTTTTAGTGCCTAATCGGTGTTGATTTTCTTTACGTTTTTGGAGTTACCTATATTTAATGTACAGAAAAAAATGGTCGGATGGGCTTGCTGAAACAAATTGTTTCTGTCCAATTTTGTTATATCCAATTATGTGGTGTGTGTACAAATCATTCTTATATCATTAATTTCTTCCTCCTCATTATCATTACCATCATCAAATCACTGCCATCTATCATGTTGGCAATCGGTTGAAAATCCACGATCGATCATTAGAATGTATAACCAGTCGATGATCGATCACTAATCGATTAAACATTTCTTCCATATTATTTGACATTTTACACCAGTGTAAAATTAGATATAAAAATTGAACAGGAAACGTATTCACGGACGACAGTCAACCACAACAAAGAACTATAAAGATGAAAAAGGCAAGATAAGACATCACAAACACAAAAGGGTTGACAATAAGGCTACCGTCTTTGAACGGTAAGTGGCAAAAAAGGCCTCTGGTGCTTAAACCAGATTCTGGGGTGCAACAAACTTCACTCATACCCTATTGTCATCCCAATAAACGGGAAAGTATAAATAAAGATATCCCCGCCAGGTTATAATCTCTAACAAACAAGGCAGCATTAATAGGCAATATAAGTAAAATACAATGGTCATGTATCTATAATATAAAAAAAAACTAGCCTAGTAAACATTTTCCCCTGACTACGAGGGTCATTCAATAAGTTCAGTCACTAACGCATTTTAACAATTATGTGCTTGTTGTGAGTGTTGATGTTTGTTACCAAATGAAAGAGAGTTTCAATACCATTCCATTGATGGTTAAATGATTGCTGTATCTTTTGTGTGACGAAAGTTATGGAACATTTTATACATACTGAGGCATTTTCGTCCTGAGTTGTTTCAGGTTTGTTAATTGTTACTTTTTTAAATTCCTGTTTCTCTTTAAGCACTTGTCGAAGACCTTTGAAATTTCTCATACATTACCAGGTATATCTGTGCATTACAAGATTCAGAATTTAAGCATGGTAGATGAAAAGGCATTGTCTTAGAAATTAACATTTTAAGCTAACGTGTAAAATTAATTTAATGATAAATGGACATTAAATGGAAGGGCAGTCTTCTGAAATAGCGTTTTTGGATGATCAATATTTTCACTAAACATTGTACAAAATTCTACAATAATGTGTTGAATATGAAATTTAAACACTGAAGGACTAGGATTTGTAAAAAAATATGAAAACATATTAATACTATAAGAATAATTACGACATTTAAAAGATATTATAACATTTCCGTAAACAAAATGAAGAAAATCGGTGTTATTTCTGCTCGAATTAAGGGATATGCATTCACTCATATCTGGTTTGCAGCAAGACCTTTCCGAATTCTCGACAATCATTTTCACGGATTATGGGCGAATACCAAGAGATGGCGTACAAGAAAATTTAAAAGCATAGAATTATTCAAATATTTTTTACAACGTTTTATAACAAGGACATTTTCAGAGATGCCAGTATCCAAAAGGTGTGGTAGGGGAGGTAATTCAGGGGTATAAATAACCGGAAATTTTTCATTTTTGTTGTGGAATTTAAGAGAGCGAACCCAGTAGTACTATAAATACACTTCTTTATCTCAGTGTAATATCCAGTTCAAAGGATATATGCCTAGTGACAGAACTTTTTGAAGCACCCTCGTATAGCGACGAAAAGAAACAAATACACAGGTCTGTCCTAAAGCAACCGCATGAAGCTACGAATTTATTTCTAAAGTATAATTTGTGATACTCATTTAGAGATATATGATTATTTGAGGCAAAAGTATACCTTAATTCTCTGGTAGTACCAAAATATCAACCGAGTAAACTCGATCATGCAAACAATAAATGAGAAAATAGACAACAGATGTACATCGTTTCTAAACCTACTGACGACACAGTGAGAACACCGTTTGTTTGTAAACCTAACTTACACACAACAATATTATATAAATCCCGTTTTATTTCCAAATCTAGTTCTTGCACCACTACAAATATCTCCAAACATTTAACATATTGTCTTACTGCCGTTAAAGATCACGTTAAACAATATTGTGCTAAAGCTTATGAAAACTCTGGGATTAATTTATTTTGATCTAATAAAAATTCAGACGACGTTCTTGATATAAATTTACAATAAACGTCAAGTTTCATCTATACGTACTTATGATTTTTCTACATTATATACAACTTTACCACACAACCTTTTCAAAGACAGGCTTATTGCTCTCATTCAAAAAACTTTTGCTCGGGAAAATTCTACATTTTTGGCCTCTATTAACAATATTTTTTTTTTTTTTTACTAACAGCAGTTTGGACAATTAAACTAAGCGGACTTTCCAAGAAGTTGTGAATCACTTATTTTTTCTATTAGATAATATTTTCGTCTGGAACTACCGTTTATAGACAAATTGTTGGTATCCCTATGGGTACGAACTGTGCATTCCTTGCAGAAGATTTGTTTTTATTTTGCTATGAAAGATATTTTATTAAGAGTCTTTCACCAGATACACAGGCAGATGTTATTGAAAAATAGTATGATAATGGACCTTTGGAAACGGCCGAAAACGACACATACGAAATATTGCAGTCTCGGTTTGATTGAGACTGTTCATGAGCGGTAGTGAAATATGCTAGCTATCGCTCACGCCCTCTAACCCCGGGTTGAGCAGAACTCAATATTAATAAAATCAATAGTACACAATTTTAACCATCCCGAAGATGGCATGCATATGGCGGTGGACATGGAGATTTATCACCCCCATGTCGTACGGCGTACGATCCCAGTATCTAATACAAATCTATGCCCCGAAGAGCGAAATAAACATAATGGAATTTAGTTGGGAGCAGCGGTTATGAAGCTGTATTATAAGTATCGGGCTCAGCGATCTCCATAGATGTTATTGAAGCCTTTAATGACACTTCTCGGTATCTGGATGACATTTTGAACATTAACAACTCTTTATTTTCTACTCTGGTTAATAATATATAACCTAATGAACTTCAACGTAACAACGCTAATATTTCTGACACTAACCATTCTTTTCCCGTTTTACATCTCTCTATTGAAGATGGTGAAATAATTAGCAAAATCTATGACAAGAGAGATGATTTTAGTTTTGATATTGTTAATTATCCCCATTCAGATTGAGAAGTTCTCCGAGCAAATTCTTATTGGGTCTCAACTTATTCGGTTTTCTACAGCTTGTACTCCAGTTGATGACTTTAATATTCGTAATCTTTGTATAACTAAAAAGCTACTCCATCAGGGCTACCGTTACCATAAACTTCGTAAAACCTTTGCAAAATGTTATAATCGTAACCCTGATTTTCTTTCAAAATTTAAAAGTAATTTAAGAACTATTCAGAGACAAGGACTATCTCAACCTGATTTCCATGGTGACGTGATTTACAAACTTCGTTGGTCATGATCACTGGCATACTATCTTTATTATACTTGTTAAAAAGTTTCTCAAAAGAGGTTATGACCCTATCATTTTGCAACGCACCGCATGTTTGCTGATTTACAGTTCGCCACTATGGTTTCGTCTTTAATTATGCGACGACCGGACATGGACCCTATGAAGACGTCTACCTAAAGCCCAAAAGGACGGTGACGTTTGATGTTTGTCTGCAATCTTGACATGTCGTGCCCTCAATGGTTTATTCTCTTGTTGCTCTGGCTTCTGCCAAGTCAATGAGTACCTTCTTTGTGGCTTTCTAGGCTTTTGTTGTTTTTTTGTATTTATATATACACGAGCATCTTTGTGTTTTACTTATATTTCCTGTTAATGCTGCCTTTTTGGTTAGAGAATAGTTCATGGCGAGGATTTCTTTATTTACACTGTCCCGTTTTATTGGGATGACAGTAGGGTAAGTGTGAGGTTTGGTGCACCCTAGAACCTGGTTTAACCCCCAATCCCACCCCCACCCCACCCCCAGCGATCTTTATTGCCACTGACCGTTCCAAGGCGGTAGCCCTATTGTCAACCCTTTATGTGTTTGTGACGTCATATGCCTTTATTCCTTATTAACATTGCCAATCATGTGTGTCGTTTTGCGTGGTTTTCGGTTTATTGTGTTCTGTGAAAGCTGCTTTTCTGTTCGATTTTTATTTCTCTTTAAGCATATGCAATCATATGTATTTTAAGAACCATTGAATAAACCTATACTGTTTTAATCGGTACATATACATTATTAGATAGAGTTTGATAAATGGTTTCTTAGTGTAATTGTGCCGTTATTTGGCAGGTTAGTTCTTTTAACTGACCAACTCTGATACAATCACAACACAACCGGGGCCCATCATTAGCATTATCATCACCACCACCATCAACATAAGCTCCATACCACACCACTATGTATAGGAGTTAATGTCGATTTTAATAATTTTCTATCATATCATGACGGTGTCTACTTCAATGAAGCAGTGAGCTGTATGCTCCACTTTATAGTGCAGCCACTCTGGACTACCACACCGTAGACACTTGGCATGATACCTCACCCAGTAACATTATACTGACACTGGGCCAACAAGTCCTAGCACTACCCTTTATATGCTTAGCATCAATCAAGGGGGTACATGTACTAGTACCATATGCTTTCTAAAACGTCTCTGATACAACCCTGCCGGGGATTGAACTCATGACCTCCTGCATACGAGGCTGACATTCTACCATTACACCACGGTCACGGTTCAGCTATGTCGTAACAGCATACTTACTTTCTGGATCTGTCGCTGCTGACGCTCATTTCCACAAAACCAAAGCCTGCATAGCAGCCGAACTGTACTAGTGTAAGGTACAAACCGTAGGAACGAACCTCTTCTAGACGAAAAAAAAGCTCCTGAAAATGTACAACGAAAGTCGTCATTGCTCAGTTTCATAAAGTATTTTTTGTTTTACTGTCATATAAAGTTTGAAATGGACTGCTTGAATTATCACCAGAATTGGAGTTATCGGTGACAGATAAATTATTGTTGAAAAAGGTATATTTTTCGTGACCTTGACCTTAGACGTGTATCAACATGGATAGGGTTCCACTTCTCATCATGAAGAATGCTCTCGTAAAGTTTGAAATTGATCATTTAAACAGAACTTGAGTTATCATCCAGAAACAAATGATCGTTGGAAAGTAATAGTTTTAGGGCTATTCCATTAAAACATGCCCGGGAAATTTGATAAACATCTAAGGGTGAGCCCTATATTCTGACATCTTTCTCTCTCTCTCTCTCTTTCTCTCTCTCTCTCTCTCTCTCTCTCTATATATATATATCTATTTTGCCACAAGCCCTCACGGGTACAATCGGGCAGCTGCGTGTCGTGTCTTGTTAGTAAACAAAACAAGTTAAAAATAAGAATTTTGAGGGGGAAACAGTTTAAAGGTGTTAAGAACAGCATAAAAAGAATAAAAGCAGGGTTACAACAGTCATATGCACTTAAGGTCTGACGTGGTGGATGCAGCTGACAGCCAGATTGAACGAGTCAAGATCTTTCTGCAGCACGACATCAGATGGGAGTGAATTCCACTGGACAACAGTTAGAGGAAAGAATTAGTATTTATAGTAGTCAACTCCTGTATGGATCTGTCTAAAAGTCATGGAGTGACAATACCTCGAAACCATATGGTTAAGTTCGAAGTGTTGTGGAATAGGTACTATTTTAGGCACTATTTTATAGAAAAGGCAAAGGCGCACAATCTGCTCGACGTTGCTCTAACAGCCTCCATCCCAGCCTCTCCAACATACAAGTAACACTCGAGTAGCTTGAGTAGTCGTTTAACGTCCACCTTGCTGTTCGGCGTTGGACCTTTTCAAGTGAATTCGTGTGGAGGCTCAAATGCTGCTGGCATACTCAAGTTGTGGGCGGACAAGGGCATTGTATGCACATTCCTTATGTTTGGGAGAATTAACCTTTATATTTCGTTTAATAAAGCCAAGCGTTTGGTTTGCCTTACCTGTTACCACGTTGATGTAAGTGTTCAATGATAGGTTGCTTGTGGTGTCAACACCAATTGCAAGGTAGCGAGCACTCTCAGTTGTCTTAAGCGCCTGTCCGTGAAGTATATAGTTTGTGGGAAGTGGGTGTTTTGATGTTATGATTTCAATGACCTCACATTAAGACGCATTAAATTCCATGTCCCACTCTGAAGTGTGACTAGGTCTGTCCGGAATATGCAAGCAGCCTTACTTGGTTCTTTAAACTAAATTGTTCATCTATGGGTGGGTGTTCAATTTCAAAAGTGCTTTCCTAGGGTCCCATATATATGTTTTAATGGAACAGCCCATAGCAACGATTTCGGAATATTTACAATGAATGGTCTGTTGGCTCATCTACACATAATCTTAAAGGGGTTGTTGCACTATTCTGGAACTAGCTTCATTTAAAAGGGTTTTAAAAACCATGGAAAAAGTTGAAAAAATTATCAAAATATCTTAAAAAATATAGGAGATATGACCTTTTGAAAATGTGCAAAAAGACTTCAATGGAGGCAGCCATCTTTGAATGATGACGTCATCGCGCCATTTTCCATATATGGAAAATAGTTAATAAATAGTGTTTAAAGCAAATAAATGTATTAAATTATAAATACAAAGTAAAATATTGATACTGTATATGCTCTTTTTATTATTTACATGTATTTACAGTGATAGTCTTTGTTTTAAATGATATGTATCAATATACAATAAATAGTAAAAAGGCGCGATGACGTCATCAATCCAAGATGGCTGCCTCCGTTTGAGAATTTTTGCAAATTTTTAAAGTATCATATCTCCTGTATTTGTTAAGATATTTTGATAATTCTTTCAGCTTTTTCCAAGATTTTTAAAGCCCTTTTAAATGAAGCTAGTTCCAGAATAGTGCAACAACCCCTTTAAGATTATTTCAAGCCGTCCCAAGAGGAGGGGAAGGATTCAAAGAATCTAGGAAAACCTTCCTGCCATATCGAAAATAGATTGCAATGGTTCTTTAACGTGAGTAGAGGATCGACTCTGATACCGGACTGCCCAGCAGGGCTTGGACGAGTACTTGGGTATCACGACAGGCACACAATGATAACCCATTACACTTCCATAACAAAACAAACAATTTTCTAAGTATAAGGACTTTTGCTATGGAAGTAATATGTAGTTAGTTATTTTAATTTCACTTTAATTACAGATAAACAAAATAAAGCGTTGCCACCACCTTACTCACCACGCTGTTTATGTATTTGATCCAGTAGGAACAAGCTTACAATTATTACTTTGGGTGAACAATCTCAAATGCAACTGCTTTAGCACAGACCAGTGATCTGAACAAAACTATTGTATCAGAAGCCAAGCGTACATGTACATGCCGTAACAGTACAAGTGTAATGAACTATACGTGTCATGAACAATACTTTTCCGGCCAGACAAAGTCATGTGTTGATAAGAAGACAGACTGAAGTTTGCACACTATTTAATAAGGGTTTAATTGGGAACATTAGGTAAAGCTTTTCAAAGGGAAGGTAAACTTACAAAACTAGTTTCACGGCGTTTAACTGAGTAGAGGATCGTATTGGTTACTTTAATTATAGGTAATTAAATATCAGAAAATAAGCCTAAGGCATCGTACAAAAGGACAAAGTACAATACGTCTTTAATTAACTTTCATTGCAAGGGAAATAACTCTACGCGGTTACCCTTGAGCAGATCTCTAATCGCAAGTCACCCTTGGGACATGCTATCCAATATGCTACGCCAGCTTGTCAATTATACAAACAAGGTATCAATAAATGTCAAGGGGCATCCCGATAATCGCAAACAGTCACGTGTTAAACCGGGCCATTGAGTTTTCAGCGTTTCAGACAGTAACTACATTTTTACTTTTTAACTACAGTGACAGTCACGTTTTATATGATGTAATACTGGAATATGAGGTGTGCAAAACATTATAAGATACGTCTTTTACTGTTTTCCAAAGTACCTACCTGCATATATGCATAAATCAAAAAGAAGAAGAACACTGCAGAACACAGCAAGAGAAACTGCACAGTTCTTGGCAGGGCAGACAAATCTACACAAAATATTTTCATGTCTTCGTCACTTTTCTTCCCTGATGAATGCTCAGAGTCGCCCATTTGTAGATATAAGCTGTCCCTTTTCTGTGTCTCTATTCCTAGCACCTGTCGTAGATGTCGCTCAGCTTCAGACCGCTTAGAATAATGTGTTATCCTGGGAGCTGCAATTAGCACCAAAGCAATAAGGATCAAAAAGTCTATAAATTGCAATATATTAGAACGGTTCCACCGAACAAAAATGGAATTTAGAATGTGTGTTTGAAAAAGTCCTATCCAATAACTAAGGCATGGTCAACACAGGGGGTTGAGCACAAAACACGTGAAAAACTTTTTAAAAACCCTTAAAACAAGAACAAAACATGCAGATTGTTAAAAGGATATTTACATTTACATTTTGCAACAAAAAGACAAGATAAGATCAGATCATTTAAAGTCGGCAAGACATACATAACAATAGAACATAAGCCCTTCGGGTCTTTTGCATCGACTACATGTTGTTTGTATTGTTTACAAACAGAAAATGATATAAATCGCGAAGCAAATTCACATGGAGGCCAAAGTGAGCGTGCATGGCCGAAGTGTTCTGAATAAGTGAACGACAAGCGTTTGGCAAAATCTTGATTGAGACTGAGATCGCTTTCAATGTTCACCCCAGTTCAAACAAACTTTCTGGGTTCCCTTTGACAGAACGTTGTAAAACAAATATAGAAAACAAAAGTAATTTTACAAATCACACCTGTGCTGAAATTTCTGATCTTAGATTTGAGATAAGGGCTAGTAATGTAGTAAGGATAGACCCAAAGGATAAACGTATATATGTTTTAATAGACAAGAGTGTGGGGGTACGCCACTACGTGGTGATTTGGTGAACATTATCCGAAACTGTTAAAAGAAGTGTATGAACTAACGCAGAAGTAACGGACGGACGGACGATCAACATAAGCTCGCACTCTCCCGATTTGTTAGTATGTCTGTGTTTTATACAGTTACTGTTAATCTAGAGGTGGCTACATAAAAAGCATCATCAAAATAAACTGACCAATCAGTGACCAGAAATCTGACAGACATCTAAATTCTGGTAAGTGATTAACTCGGTCTTTTTATAGTTGCTGTTCAGCCAAGTTTACGGTTGAAATTTACATTGCATAACTGGGGTAAAGCAGGGGGATTGTCTCACCGACGCTCTTCTCGATATTCGCAAATGACCTGGTAAAAGAAGTAAATGACCTTGACCTCGGCATTGAGGTTGAGTAAATCAATTATCAATTTAAAATTTGATTTCACATGTGACTTATAGGCCCGTAGGGCCGGCGCGTGTATTCAATTCAATTTGATTATAAATAGTATGTAACTATATATTTGTTAACACATATCACTATAATAAATAAATTATTTACTTGCTTACTTACAGTGTGTTTATATTCAAAATAGTAGTCACCTTTAGATTAACAGTAACTGTATACAACATAGACCTAATAAAGAAACAGGTCTGTGTATAAAACCCCCAATTACTTTCCCCATTAGCATCAATTAAAGTACTCATTTCTTTAAGTCATATGTGTTGTATGTATACCAGTTATGTTTTGATTTGTGTATATGTTGACTGTAATATTTATGTATACTCTCCTATGGTTGGAGGAAATAAATATATACTACTAATTAATTTTCCAGTAGGGTGGCGGTCTCATTGTAACGTTTGTGTTCGTGGCATAAAAATACACACAAATTACAATATGTCTTTTAAAACACAATTAACATATATTTACAGATTTTTAAGTATCATGTGTATTGGACCACTACGCGAAAAATACAATATCCATACACTATCTAGCTGAACGTATAGTACTTCAGTCACTATCTAGCTGAACATCTGGTACTTCAGTCAAATCCATACACTATCTAGCTGAACATCTGGTACTTCAGTCAAATCCATACACTGTCTCGCTGAACATCTGATACTTCAGTCAAATCCATACACTATCTAGCTGAAAATCTGGTACTTCAGTCAAATCCATACACTATCTAGCTGAACATCAGGTACTTCAGTCAAATCCATACACTGTCTCGCTGAACATCTGATACTTCAGTCAAATCCATACACTATCTAGCTGAAAATCTGGTACTTCAGTCAAATCCATACACTATCTAGCTGAACATCTGGTACTTCAGTCAAACACTTCTGAAACTTAAATGAACCCTAACGGAGAGTGGGCTGGAGACAAAACAAACGATTATAACTGTATCCAACATAACATCCGCAGTTTGAGCTCGTGATTGACACTGATCATCAGGTCACACTTAGTGTATTGTACATGTAAATTTCCAAGCATGCCCGCAGCCTTTTTTAATGAGACAATCATTAATTTCAAATTTAAGGGTCACACGGCAATCTTGATTTGTTTAAAACTCGCGGTGTCCCGTTATTTATTTATTTTGTTTATGTTTTTTTTCTTCAAATTAATTACTGTTGATTATATTGCATCACTACTATTAAATATAATCAACAGTACTTAATTTGAAGGAAAAAAAACCTATGGTAGAATAACGAAGAAAAAATTGAAAACTCTTTTTTTTAAATTGAAGATGGTAGGGAGGTAGGTAAGGTAGGTAGGTAGGTAGGTAGATAATTTTATTGATTTTTTTATTGATTTAAACTATTACGGTTTTTCATCATTACAAATATATGACAATTATAATATACATACACGTGACAGATTTTAACATTGCATATACAACAAAATAATCACGTTTTTCTTTACTTCATACATATTTAAACCAAAAAATACTCATATTATGGTATGTCAATGATAAACGAGGATGTTCTGAAATAAGATATCTAGTTATTTTTAGTCTGATAAATTGGATGTAGATAGCCTTAATACAAGCGCATCGGAAATAAATTTACTTAAACTAAGAATAGTTTTTGTTTAATGACTGCAACAGTTCCACAAATTTAAACATGCTTGGTCTAGGTGTGTACTATTTAGAAATATATTTGTTTCTAATTTTTGAGTAAGTAGTACAGATCAAAATAAAATGGTACTCGTCTTCAATATCGTTAGTGTTACAAATTTCGCACACTCTTTCTTTTCTCTCTGTTCTCCCTCTTGAGTATCTCCCTGTTTCTATTCTTAAACAATGAGCGGATAATCTTATTTTTGTTATACCACTTCTCAATTGTTTGGAGCATACTGTTTCTAGATATGTTTCAAAATCAAAATCTTCTTTCACCACCTTATATAGCGTTAAAACTATACTGCCTTCTATATCAGATCTCCATTGTTGCATGAAATTATCTATTAATATCTGTTTAAATATTGAAGGAAATAATTTAAAACTAACACTCATTGGATTATCCCAGACATTATTAAAACCGTTACTGTTTAGAATAAACCTTAAATTAGTTTGTCGCTCCCTTATTACAGTTGGATAACAAATCCTTATATATTGCTTTTAATATAATGTTATCCATAAAAAATAGTTTATACCAATATTTGATCATTTATACATATCTATTAATGGATAAAGGATAACGAGAGAGCTCTCCGTAAATACCAGCACTCCTTGTGGTAAGTTTAACACCTAAAATCAATTTACACAATGTTCACTGTATTCTCTCAATATATTTTGGTTTTGTAATCCCCCATATTTCACTTCCATAATTTAATGTTGATGCCACAAAAGCACCGAAAAGCTGAAGAGATGATTTTGGTTTCAATTTATATTTTTGTATATTTACCAAGAGAATATTCATTGCTTTTAAGGCTTTTCCACAAATATATTGTCGATTTAACGAAAAGGATCCAGTATAATTAAGAAACACACCTAAATAATTTAAAATATATGCAAGCAGGTTTCAAGTTAAAATGATACTGGATTAATGAATCGAGAGGTTAATTTGAATGCTTGATAAACACTTAAATTAGCCATGTGTCCCATTAGTGTTTACGTATATACAGTGCAGGAGAGTAATTCTGTGCACCTAATGTCTAAAACCATTCATAAAAAAAGACTCTCGCGGAAAGCATAAAATAAGTATGATATGAGAAATTTGGAAATCGCCGAACAAGATAAATACAAAAAAATATTGCAGTCTCGGTTTGATTGAACGGTAGTAAAAAGTGCTCGGTACCGTTCACGCCATCTAGACCCGGGTTGAGCAGAACTCAATATTTAAAATGAGCCACCCCGAAGATGGTATGCATATGACGGTGAACATTCAATGAGGTGTTTTCACACCAATTCCATGCCCAGCGGCGTATGGTCCCAGTTTCTAACAAAACGCGTTGTCCTAAACGAGAAAATAATGGGCGAACTAAACAAAATGGAATTAGCTGGGAGCAGAGAATACGAAGCCTGCGTATCACATGTAACAGTCGAAAGACTAAATTAAACATATCCTAAGGGTGATTAAACAATACTCATAAACTTTAAAGGCTGGATTAGTGGAACCACCTATTCGAAATTCAAATAAGAAACCAAAAGTATTTCAGAATGTACCAACGATATCTACAAATATCGGGCTCAGCGATCTCCAAAGATCGGAATGAATAACAGTTCTGATTGCAAGCACGGGGAGACGTTTGACCGCCGCCACACTGCACTTTTAGGTTTGTGTCGACATACCACTGCCAAGTAAACTTTATTAGTTCGGACATGGATATAAATCTACATCTGTATATATGTATATGGTTCAGACAAAATTCAACGACACACGTACATTTATGTCGGAATTTGCCGCTAAACAACACTACTAGTGTGTTCTTTAGACATTGAACATGTTCTGCTAATGCTGCGCACCTAAACAACATTCTATCACGATTTTATTTTCTTTCAATTTAATTTATTTTAGTGAAGATGCTTATACCAATTGGACATTTCGATGTATCTCTAGAATGTGTTCAAATATATTTTGACCTTTTTTATCATTTGATTCGAATTGCCTGAGGTCAGAGGTAAAACTTTTAATGAAAATCCCATATTTTATAATTATTTTTAATTTTCTTAAATTAGTTTCCAAACTCTATTTTACAGAAGAGTATACTGCCAGAAATTAATAATTTGTATCACGTAAGAACATCATTCTTGTTTTTAATTATTTGTTGTTGTTTTTCTTTATTAATAATGCGACTACAATAAAAAGGTTAATGTTTTACAAACTATGGGTCAAAACAAAATACTTATCATATATATATGCTAAAATATATTTAAAATAAGAAAATTAGTTAAGATACAAAAGTTGATACTTAGAAATTTTGTTCAGTGTATTCTTTCTTATAGTAGAGCTCGTGTGCTACTATGCAAAATGCCAATGTGGTGCTCTTATAAAATGTTATAATTTTTTTTATTATTATTGATTTTGTGTTTATTATTTTGGGGTGGAGGCGGGGTTTTGGATACAATAGATCAAACATGTAATAAAGTTTGAGGCTATATTTTTTAAAGGTTGTGGGGTGGCAGTGGCTATTATTAGGGGAGGCATCTTATTAGGGGTAATACTTTAATTGGTTAATTGATGTTCAAACCAGTACGTTAGTATTTTCTCGTAGTTACTCGGTTAATGCCAGGTTGAATATTACCAATCCTCTCAAATTGTACATAAATTTATCCGGTTTTATAAATGATGGAATTGAATGTTGTTTTACGGCTCATCAACACAGTATAGGTTATTTAGAGCCGACCCAGAGAGAGGGGAAGGATACATAGGAATCCGGGGACCTGCCCTACTCTTATTATCTAATAGATTCCTATGGTTCTTTTACGTGTTCGGAGGATAGACCGATACACGGGACCGCCCGGTTTACGTCCCCATCCGACGGACGAGGCTAAGGGAAAGTGTCTTGCCCAAGAACACACCGACGGACTTTGAACAGTGGCACCACGAGGCCTCCGGTTACAAATCCGCCGCGCTACCGACTGCGCCACGCCAGCCCTCATTTGATGGTCCCAATTATATAAAACAATTTCGATTTTAATTTTATACACCTTATGCGGTATGTAAACTGAATTGGCCAGTTTTCCTTGGCTAAAATTGAAATAATTTTAATAAAGTTATACATTTTCGGAAAAGATCTCCGGATTTTTCAGTCGCTCTCCGGATCTTTTCACAGTTTATGAGCTATTTCCCGAATTGGTATTGTTACGCACCCTAGTCAGAGGAGTATTTACAAGTGTCGAATCAATGGGGGTCGTCCGTGAATATACAATTAACACCTAAGGCCATAATTAGTCATTGACATAACAACATGTGCAATAGCAGCAACATATCTGTGGCTTCTTTAATTGGTCAGCCTAATTAAAATAGCAAGTGTGAGGAACTAGCAACTCCTTGTGTGCGATATCGATCACTATATATATTTCTTTATTAAAGTCTCATCATGGTTTACAATAAATACAAACATGAATAAAACATCGTAAACATTATAGGATAGCCATGCCATTCTAATTAGAATAATAAGAGACTATAGTTATAAAACCATCAACATATTTTAAAAATAGCAAATAACATCAAACTCAAACGATATTAGCATATATATTACACATTAAGACTATGTAAATGATGCTAATCTATCTATAAAATATGTACTAAGAATGAGTATTGTAAGTTTTGATAAAATAAACAAAGCACTATTGCGCATTAGTTAAAACAAAATTAAAAAATCATTTATCCCCTTTAATCAGATCAAAAGGAACTGATTAGCATCATTTTCATAGAAGAAAATAAAACAGAATCACGATATGATAAAAACAATTGACATTATTTACATATATAAAATTGACATTGTTTGGCATGTTTAAGAAGGAAAAAAGACTAGCGATACAAAGAGCTAGATCGACGTAGAAATAGATCGACGTAGAAGAATTAAGTAGCAGGATTTGGCACATACACGAATTAAGTCTGCATTTGTGAATAAATATACTAACTATAACAGCTGTTGCCGTGTACGATAATCAATAATAACATTGTACTATGTAACAGTTTACCATATGAATCAGACAACAGTGAAGAGGACCCTAGACAATACCTTTTCCCAGGCCTTCGTTTTCGTACTAGATGACAAGCGGGGGTACCTCTAAATAAGATTCTTACAGGTGTTGTATTTGTTATAAAATGTACTATAATATCGCGCATGTTAACATTTGTAATTTTTTTATGTACTATAATATCGCGCATGTTAACATTTGTAATTTTTTTATATGATACGTAATTACCAAAACTATATACAAAACAATGACGACAAGTGAAGATGGAAAAAAGTCTTACCTACAAACATTTATTCCAATACTACTTAATCGCTGGAAAAATAACACCTTATACATAGATATAGATAGATATAGACAGGCGCACGGAAGTCTCGTGCAAGTATTGATGTGCTGACTGCTCGCACAAAGCAGACGAAAATATCACGTGTTTATAACACGTATTAAGTCAAACTTGTGCAATGAAATAGTTAAAAGGACACTGTCCGTAAGTAAGCATATATTGAGCATAACAAAATTTATTCAGTGAAATGTATACATGAAAACATAAGCACAGACCCTAAGAAGTCTGTAGTAATACATTCGTGAGTTTGAATAAAAAGAAGCTTTAATTATTATTTGTAAATAAAGTGGGACCCACCATATTTACCTTTTCTGCGATCACGTGACTTCCATTAGCACATTAGGTTTTGACCATAGTATGTATTGCCTAATATGTATAGCCCGGTTAGCTCAGTCGGGAGGTATGTCGACTACTTTACGCTCACGCTCACTATTATTACCCCGAGTGTAATTTTAGTTTGGTCTGCGAGTTCAAACGCACGAAGCGGTTTCTCTTTTTTTTTTGTACCGCGATTGAATTCCGTCAAACAATCTTGCTTTTAATTGGTAATATTCAATAATATTCAATAATGGTTGTTGTGTAATGTTTGCGAACATAATTAGTGTGTGTTTTATAACCTAAAAGTTACGGACATTGTCCCTTTAAAGGAATGTAAGCACATTCTAAAATCTAAAATGTATGTTGTATACATGCACGTTTAATTTGTTCCCGTACGACACTATAGTATTGAACAATAGTTATTTAATCCCTCTGAAATGATACTTTCTTATTTGTGTATCAGATAAACGGCAAACCATTGTATGAAAATACCATTCAGACAACTATTTCCTTTTGCTTTATTACAATCTTTACCATAACGATTGCTATTTTAACCTGTACTATATAAAGCATATATACATATGTAACTCATTTGAATATAATCAAATAAGAAAACGGAAAAAAATTGTCTAAGCAAAGAGTGTTTTGCTCTTTAATATTCTATTGTTTATTTATAGTATACTTAAGCAATATTTAGAGATTGAAAACGCTATTAAACATATGTTGAGGAATTAACGTTTAAAGTAACTGTCCCAACAATCTACACTTAATATATGCTATTTAATAATACACATTGTACCATCTGTACATACATGCATGTTTGAGCCTTATGATATGTATACTATATTCATAACCTCATGATGTCATTACTGTAATGAACTGAGTGAATAAAAGATTTGACTGATAATTAAAATTTGTTGTAAAGTTATAAAGACTTTATATTTGCATGTGGCACGCATCTGTGTAATAAGGTAAGTGCACTTCCATGAAAAAACAGTTGTGGTAGAAATTAAACCAAGTATTTCTAATCGAACTACGAAGTCATCTCTGAAACAAACTATGTTTGTGCATTTTGAAGTATGCTAATATAATATTTTCTATAACTATCAAACGATCCATCAACTTGTATTAATTGCATAAATGATTTAAATTTGTTCTTTAAAAAAAAATAAGTGCGAAAATTAAGTCGAGCACTCCAAATTTCCATTTAAAAATGTTCTTTGCGCGCTTTAAATCTTAAAATTTAAAATCTCAGGAGTTTGTGTTAAAAGTTTTGGAAGTAAGACGTTTTTGCATTTCTTAAAAAAAATGAATATCTTGAAATTCAGCATCGAAGGCTGCCCGTGATAGATCAGCTACAGTACCTTTTATATACCTATTAGTATGTGATGAGATATAAATCACAGTGGATAATACAGTTTGCAGGCATGATATCCTTTCAGGTCTCACACCTCTTTTATCCCCACGGAAAGCTCACGGACAAAAGGAAAACAGAAAATAATTTTAACTTTTTCTCCATTTTAGATAATTTTTAAATCGAAAAAAGCTGTGTTTTTGCTTTAGTACATTTACAGTGTAAAAGACAGATGTTACAGAAAAAACCCATGCTGATA
>JAWPHD010013954.1:0-64576 GCA_037043455.1 Cyrtodaria siliqua | reverse complement strand
ATGAAAGTCGGATGCAAGGATGGACTAAACAAGAGGCCCAAGAGGGCCTGTGGACGCTCTACTGGCTAACATGGCCCTTATAACATCAATGAAGCGAGAGACTGCCATTTACGTTTTTATGAAAGTTTTGGGCAAAATACAGCTTTTTAACTAAATCAAGGGCCATAACTAAAAAACCTGGAACAGTTTGGTAAAGATCACATGAAAAATGAGAGCCCTATTTTCTTAATTAGGCAAAATATAGCTTTTTTAACTAAATCAAGGGTCATAACTCTGCTGTTACCTGTCCGATCTGGCTGATTTTCGAACTTGTCCGAGCTATCATTGATATTAACAATCTGACAAAGTTTGGTAAAGATTGAATGAGAAATGAAGGTCATATCGTCTTAACGAGGCAAAGTATAGCATTTTTAACTCAATCAAGGGCCGTAACTCCGCTGTTACTGGTCCGATCTGGCTGGTTTTCGAACTTATCTAAGCTTTCATTGATATTAACAATCTGTTAAAGTTTGGTAAAGATCGGATGAAAAATGAAGTCCCTATTGTCTTAACGATAGCATTTTGAACTAAATCAAGGGCCATAACTCCGCTATTACTGGTCAGATATGAATGGTTTTCGAACTTGCCCGAGCTTTCATTGATATTAAAAATCTGATAAAGTTTGGTGAAGATCGAATGAACAATGAAGCCCCTATCGTCTTAACGAGGCAAAATATGGCATTTTTAACTAAATCAAGGGCCACAACTCCGCTGTTACTGGTCCGATCTGGCTGGTTTTCGAACTTGTCCGAGCTTTCATTGATATTAACAATCTGTTAAAGTTTGGTAAGGATCGGATGAAAAATGAAAGCCCTATTGTCTTAACGATGCAAAATATAGCATTTTTAACTAAATCAAGGGCCATAACTCTGTTGTTACTAGTCCGATCTGGCTGGTTTTCAAACTTGTTCGAGCTTTCATTGATATTAACAATCTGTTAAAGTTTGGTAAGAATCCGATGAAAAATGTAAGCCCTATTGTCTTAACGAGGCAAAATATAGTGTTTTTAACTAAATCAAGGGCCATAACTCTGTTGTTACCAGTCCGATCTGGCTGGTTTTCGAACTTGTCCGAGCTTTCATTGATATTAACAATCTTTTTAAGTTTGGAAAAGATCGGATGAAAAATGAAGGCCCTATTGTCTTAACGAGACAAAAGTTAACAGACGACGGACTACGGACGACGGACAACTCGCCATCCCATACGCTCTGCTGGCCCTTGGCCAGTAGAGCTAAAAACGAATGGACGGACACACATATACCCGGACGATATTGTGATTGCCATTTATATTGTGATTGCCATTTATATTGTGATTGCTATTTCAAGATCAGTAAACGAGTGTTTTTTTCCAACAAAACACTTAAATGTTGTCTTGCATATATATTGTTTGTCGTCTTTATCAACTGGCTTGTCTTTTTACTATTTTTGTTTCTTTTTACTTGTAACCATTTCTTCTCCTTTAATATCTAAATCCTGATTTGACATGTTCTTTTTTATCCTTCTTATTAAAACATCTTCTTTTAAGTTGTTCTGTTGAATATTGTGTAGACTTGTATAATAACTAGAACTGTCGAGAACTACGAGCCGTACACACGTATAAATCCCCCGCCTACTTGTAAAAAGTTCCCTCAACTCAAAAACAAAGGGAAAGCCCAGCTTTTAACATATATGTAAAGAACTCCTTGTATAGAACAGACAAGTCCCTTACTTGTACTGCTACCATTTTATTTTTAACAAGAGCTGTCGGAGAACAGCGCAGCTCGACTTTTCGATTTTTCAGAGAATAATAAATTTATAGCTAGTATACACCATCAGAAAACAAGGCTACAACAATGTGGGGTGGGGTTGGGGGCACAACATAACTATGTGTAAGAACTGACCAAAACAACACAGAAATATGTAAAATAAAAATTCCAGTTTTGAGAGGTGTGTGGTGGGGGTGGGGGTGGGGGGGGGGGGGGCGAGGGGGAAGGGCAAGATAGCTATGTGTACGAATTGACAAAAACAACACAGAAATATTTAAAAAAAAAAATCCAGTTTCGAGTAGGATGGGGGGATGGGGGGATGGGGGTGTGTGTGTGGTGGTGGTGGGGGGGGGGGGGGGGGGGGGGGGGGGGGGGGGGGGTTGTGGAGGTGGCAACATATATGTGTAAGAAGCTATGTCTAAGAAATTTCCAAAACAACACAGATATATATATGGGGTGGGGGGCAACATAGGTATGTGTGTAAGTACCAAAACAACATAGAAACGTTTCGAGTCTGTGAAGTGGGGAGGGGGGGAGAGAAGCAGGGGGTGGGTGGGGAGGGAGCAACATATGTGTAAGAAGCTATGTGTAAGAATTGATCAAAAATCACAGAAATATGTAAACAAGAGGCCCAAGAGGGCCTGTGGACGCTCTACTGGCTAACATGGCTCTTATAACATCAATGAAGCGAGTGACTGCCATTTACGTTTTTTTTGAAGTTTCGGGCAAAAAACAGCTTTTGAACTAAATCAAGGGCCATAACTAAAGAATCTGTTAAAGTTCGGTAAAGATCAGATGAAAATGAAGGCCCTACCGTATTAACGAGGCAAAATATAGCATTTTTAACTAAATCAAGAGCCATAACTCCTCTGTTACTGGTCCGACTGGTCCAACATAGAGCTAAAAAAAAAAAATATTAATTAAAAAAAAAATAAAAAAATTAAAAAAAAAATGAAAAAATGAAAAAATTAAAAATTAAAAAAAAAAAAAAATAATTAAAAAATAATTAAATAAAAAAATAATATATATTAATTAAAAAAAATAATTAAAAAAATAAAAGTTTGGTAATGATCAATGAAGGCCCTCTCGTCTTAACGAGGCAAAATATAGCGTTTTAAACTAAATCAAGGGCCATAACTAAGCTGTTACTGGTCCGATATGTTTGGTTTTCGAACTTGTCCGAGCTTTCATTGATATTAAAGGGGGTACATCAGGATTTTTCTAGAAACATCTTAAATTATAAAAATGTTCCATTTCATGATTAAACACTTATATCAATCAAAATATGCTGTTAGAACCATGTTGTTAATGTCTAAACTTTGAATACACCATATAGCTAGGACGGAATCAGACGTAAAATGCTGAAATTAACCATGGTGCGTCACCTAGGATAGCACATATTACTGTGCTGAATCAATTTCTTTGCAAAACAGGGATCATTTTTAGGCTCATTCATTATATTTTGGCCATGTAGAATAGTAAATGTTAATATTTGTCAATTTTAAGTCGGACACTTAGACCCCCATTAAAAGCCTGATGTACTCCCTTTAACAATCTGATAAAGTTTGGTAAAGATCGGATGAACAATGAAGCCCCTATCGTCTTAACGAGGCAAAATATAGCATTTTTAACTAAATCAAGGGCCATAACTCCGCTCTTACTATTCCGATATGGCTGGTTTTCGAACTTGTCCGAGCTTTGATTGATATTAACAATCTGATAAAGTTTGGTAAAGATTGGATGAACAATGAAGCCCCTAGCGTCTTAACGAGGCAAAATATAGCATTTTTAACTAAATCAAGGGCCATAACTCCGCTGTTACTAGTCCGATATGGCTGGTTTTCGAACTTGTCCAAGCTTTCATTGATATTAACAATGTGGTAAAGTTTGGTAAAGATATGATGAAAAACGAAGGCCCTATCATCTTAACGAGGCAAAATATAGCAATATAGCATTTTCAACTAAATCGAGGACCATAACTCTGGTGTTACTGGTCCGATCTGGCTGGTTTTCGAACTAGTCCAAGCTTTCATTGATATTAACAATGTGGTAAAGTTTGGTAAAGATAGGTTGAAAAATAAAGGCCCTATCGTCTTAACGAGGCAAAATATAGCAATATAGCATTTTTAACTAAATCAAGGGCCATAACTCGCTGTTACTTGGCCGATCTGGCGGGTTTTCGAACTCATCCGAGCTTTCATTGATATTAACAACCTGTTAAAGTTTGGTAAAGATTGGATGAAAAATGAAGGCCCTATCGTCTTAACGAGACAAAAGTTAACAACGGACGGACGGACGACGGACAACTCGGCATCCCATAAGCTCTGCTGGCCTTCGGCCAGTAGAGCTAAAAAACAACATTCTAGTTTCGAGTGGGGGGGGGGGGGGGGCAACATGTTTAAGAATTGACAAAAGCAACACAGAAATATGTAAAAAAAATAATAAAATAGAGTTTCAAGTGGGGGTGGGGTTGTGAGGGGAGCGGGGTGAGGGGAGCGGGGTGAGAGGTGGGAGTGGGTTGGGGGAAGGGGGCAACATATGTGTGTAAGAATTGACTAAAACAACACAGAAATATGTAAAAAAATAAAAATAAAAAAAATTCAAGGGATGGCGGGGGTAGGGGGAGAGCAACATGTTTAAGTATTGACAAATGCAACACAGAAATATGTAAAAAAAACAAAAGGGGGGGCAAGGAGGGAACCCATGCTCCAATATGGGTGAAGTATAAATAAGATCCATAATGCGATAAGAAATCACAAACCAAAATTATAGATATATACATGCTTACATGCAAACCTAGATCTGCCTTTATTGCACATTTTATTGGCCATCACAATTTCGGTTCCATGGGAGCCCAGAATTTGCAGAAGACAAAATTACTTATCCAACCCTTTACAACATACTATAAGGAAATCAATTCCAAAATTTAGTTCAGCTAGGACAAGAAATGTAAGAGATATAGACCTGTAAACACAGCTTACACGCAAAATTTGATGTGAAACAGACACATTTTAAGGGCTATCAGAATTTGGGTTCCATGGGAGCCCAGGGGTTACAGGAACCAAAATTACTTAAGCAGCCCTTAGGATAATGCTATAAGAAAGCATAATGGCCAATTTGGTTGTGCTAGGGTAAAAATCGTAAGAGATATAGTCTTGTAAACACAGCTTACACGCAAAATTTGATGTGAAATGGGACACATTTTATGGGCTATCATAATTTGGGTTCCAGGAACCAAAATTGCTTATGCAGCCCTTAAGATAATGCTATAAGGAAGCCCATGGCCAAATTTGGTTGTGCTAGGATAAGAAATGTAAGAGATATAGACTTGTAAACACAGCTTACACGCAAACCTTGATGTGGGACGCCGACGCCGACCCCGGTGTGATTACATAAGCTCTCTTATTCTTCAAATAGTCGAGCTAAAAATAGCTTAAGTGATCTCAATAAAACCCTGATGTGCAAAAGTAAATTTTTACTTTTAACAGCTCATCAACATAGTATAGGTTATTTAGAGCGGTTCCAGAGAGAGTGGGATACATATGCATATGGGAACCAGCCACATTCTTACTAAATACAGTTCTTCAACGTGCTTGGGGAAATACTCTGATACACGGGAACATCCCATTTACAAACCCATTCCACGAGGCCAAGGCTGTGTATTGCCCAAGAATACAGACTAAATTAAGTGACATCAACGCGACTTGAAACTGGGTCCTCCTGCTGATTTCAAGTCCGCCATGCTATCCACTGGGCCATGCCAGCATCTTATTTAGTTACAAGGGAGTGATGGCATTATCCATCTCGTTCTCTCTCTGTTGTCACTTGAACTAGAATTTGGTATATGATAAAACAAAGATTTTTTTTTTTGATAATTTAAAATCTTTATTGTATTTGACTGTTATCAGAAATAATCAGAAATAATTTACAATATATGTAGGTTTCCTTAATCGATGAAAAGGCTGCAAAGTGTTCCCTTATATTTGCCGTGTGGTGTTTTTATACCATACTGAATATGAAACGGGGTTGTTTTTTATATTGAAGACAAATTTTACATCACAATGTTTTTACGCATAGCACTTAACATATTGTACTGAAGGAAATGTCATTAAAATAAATTGTCCAATACCTTTTATACCAAACTTTAAGACACTTGTTATTTATAACAATAATTTAAACATAATTCTTGACATGACAAGTTAGACATGAAAATGGACTTAAAACTGTAATATCTGCCGAAAGTAGCACGTTCTCAATTCTGAATGTACGACTATACAACATAACCAGGGGCAAACTTACTGTACCTTGTTCTTTATACATAATATAGTTACACTAGTTTTGCCTCAGTCCATCAATATATCTCTGCCATTCTGGGTGTATGTCAAGAATTAATACATTCACGAAAGTAGATGTATATTGTAAATTTGTCCTCTTCTGTTTGTTTAATACTGATTTTATGAACATTTACAAAACCATAAAGCTCTAGTAACAGCATAATTAGCTATTTATAATTAATGAATTTTAATGAAGTGTGTAAATATCTTCTTTTCTTTTTACTCGTTGGCAGACAACTTTACAGTTGTAAAACTTTTTCTGACAGTCTTTTTTTCACGAAAATAATTCTCTTTTTCAAGATTTTTTTCATGAAATACCATTTTATTTTAATCTGAAGTGATTTTTCTATTAGCAGTCAACTAAACAATGATGTATACCACAAAAATATCCGTGACACAAACCATTAAATGGGTTTTTTACATCCCATTAACACATGCAGGGTCATAATGGGACAGCAAGTTGCCAACCTCAGAGGCAGACCGACACAACACACTGTACATACTATGCCCATCATTAAATGAATCACAAGTTAAACCCTGTCAGTAGATTCTCAAGCAATCGTAGAAATTAAAATATTTCCTCCCATAAGAAAACACCTCTACTATATCAGAATGATATATATATGTACGTATATTTATTCCAGCACTTTGAGAACATGTTACTTTATTGGATTCCTTGACCACTTGACCAGACTCCTGTGATCTTCAGCAATAACACTGATCACCTGATGAAAGCTATGTGATATAGCCGAAATATGTACAAGTTCGCTCTTAATAAAGGAATCTTGATCTCATATAATTATTCCAGCGCAAGAAAACAACATCTTCACTTGTATGTTACTGTCTAGTCCTGTCTTCTTCCACTATGAGTTGATAATGATGACTATGTTTTCATTCCTCTACTTGCCCGCTGTTTCAAAAAACATACGATATAATGGAACAAGTTCCTGCTCTCAAAAAACATTATTCCATACATAAGTGTCTTTCCACATAATGGCGCACTATGAGAACAAATCCTCTCTGTCGGCCCCTATCTGTTCTGACTCCTCCATCTGACTGAAGTTCAGGAAGTGAGAGGGTCGGTGAATCTCGTGGTAGAATTCCTTCGGGTTAGAAAGGAACAGCTCATACTTCATGTTGGGGTCGTGACGAACACCTGGAAATAAATTTGGACATTATTTTCTGTAAATCAGGTCGTGGTCGTAGAACTCCTCCGGATGTAGAATATATAGTATCCACTTTAATAGAATATAAATATAGTATCCACTTTAAAAATAGACGATACAATAGGATTATTACTAGAGTAGCATGTTCTGGAAGTTTGTATCCCCTCGAGTAGGTAAATGACAGATCAAGGATCTCACAAGAGGCGGAGCCTCGAGTGTGATCCTTGATCTGGCATTTACCTACGAGAGGTGATACAAACCTTCCAGAACATGCTACACTAGTAATGATCCTTTTATTATATACCTCCTACACATGATTAAAAATATTTACATTTCTTATAAGTATGCAATAAAGAAGGTTTCTAAATGTTTCAAGGCTTATTTTTTGATAAAGCGTAGCAGGGAAATGGGACGTATTTTAATATATTTGGGGGTGTAGCTACAGCTTACAAGTTAAAGTTCATTGGTGCGACATACTTGTTTTGTTTGGTTGACGTAACGTCATCTTGACGTTCTCATGCAAATTGGTGTGAATGTGAGCATTATTAGGAATTTCCCTGTTCTATTTTAAGTAGGACAGTGATACGGAATCTATTTTTAATAGCATACTGACATGGATTCAGAAAACCTCTAGAGGTGATACAGGTTTCTGTATTCCACTGTAAGAAAATGAAGGTACTATGTATATAATTATTGATAGGTATATAATAAAAACATTTAGGTGCTCGGTAATAGGATTAAATTAACTTAACTTGAACGACTGATGTGGTATTTATTAGAAATCACCTACCCATAAAGTTATAATTCCACGATGTCTGTGCCGGTACCATGAAGAATCCCAGGAATCTGTCAGACAGCAACATCTGTACACGCTCGTAGTGAGAGGGGAGGTAACCCTTGGGATTGTTACCCGTGTCCGTATTCTGTCGACCCCAATCATAACCACTGGGCGTCAGCTTGTAAGCAGTCAAGGAGCAGGATCCAGGCGTGAAACTAAAATTTAAGAATGAAATAAATCATAATCACAAATAATATTTTCCAAGAGAATTTTTATTCCAATTTTAATATAGAAGAATAAAACAAACGTATAATGAAACGTATCTAAACTAGTATTTGCTTTGAAATCGAAAACCAACTCAATGCCTTGGCAGGTCAAGCTGATCCAGCTCTCTAAAAAACTCAGAATGGCTGTGCAAAGCCTCATTAACAAACCATATCTGTTTTACCTGGGGATTGTCATGGGGGCTAACTCCATCCAGATAATCTGGCATAATTATTTTTATTTTAAAATTCGTAATTGAATTTGGACACTACCTGCAAGTGATGATGACTGTTTTTTCTCCGTCCCAAGATGGGTTGTCCTGCATCACCTTGGCATGGGTGGTGATATCCTGGGGGGACAGCTGCGGCAGCTCGTTAGGTTGGGTGTGGATCCAACCCAGAGGCTCCATCTCCTTCAGATACTCGTGTTCTGGCTGTATGCTGGGCAGATGGACGGTCTGATGTGTTCCCCACTGTGGAGGCATCACGATACACCGGATCTCCTTCACCTGAGGATTGTCAGGGGGGCTAACTCCGTACAGATAACCAGAAATCTGAGCTCTCAAGTCTGATATTATGATAAACTTCTTTAGCACATTTTTGGGAAGGATATAAGTGTATCCCGTCTCCTTAATGTCGTCTGATGACACATAAATATGATTTGTTCGCAAGTGTAAGTTTGTCGCGGATATTGCTCGCACTCGCCATTCAGTTTTCGACGCATAAGTTGCCGTTTCATAGTTACTAGTAGTTGATGTGATGATTTCATCACCGTGTTTGTTAACTGTTTTTGTTGTTGTGGCGGTCAACTGTGACTGCTCCTTAGTCTGCTTCTCGATCTCGGCGATCTGTTGACGTTGGGCGGATGGCGCCGAGATTTCCATACCGAGAATGATGTCACGGATCTCAGACTGTGTCAGAGATTGTACGTTAACGCTGGAATGGATTACAAGTAAAAGACGTTAGTTGTTGCTGACTAAATGAGAAAGCTTTACTCCAAATAACAAGTAAATATATATGTAGGAGACAATGTTAAAACTAGCAGTGCTCAAAGAAAATTATTTTAAGAGACAGGCCCAGGGCTTGTTGCTTCTGAAAATGGACAGGCCCCGATTTGAAATGGACAGGCCCTGATTTGAAATGGACAGGCCCTGATTTAAAATGGAAAGGTCCAATATTTTTTTCTTATTGGAAATGTGTCTTAATTCACTTTTATAACACACATTACTTTTGTTACGTATGTATTAATCAAGCTCAGAACCTCCTCTGACTATATTTTTCTTTTTGCTATCACTTTATGCTCCCTGGTCAGCACACTTATTTACCATTTCGTTTAAAATATGCTAGAATAGAATATTACATAGTAATTTATAACCAATGCAAAGGAGAGTACTAGTACTTTTGCCAAACGATAATAATCAGAGCCGACTTGGTGAAGCTGGAGCTAAACTTGGAGCCAAATTTTTAATCAGGTTTTATGAGACTATCAGAATCTCCTCTGGCTATATTTTTTCTTTTTGTCACCACTTTCTCCAAGTAAAGAATTAGGAGCCTAGACTAGAATTCATTTAAAAGTAGGATTCCAGGAACTCCTTACACCTTAAATAATGAATAGAAATATACTTTATATCTGTATTTATACATATACAGTATATATATTTTTCTTTCCACCAACATGTATTTGTAAAGGACAGTTTTTCTTATTTGATTATGTAAAAAAAAATAAAAAAAAAATTAAAAATTAATATATCCGAAATTATGTACCATCCGAACTACTATGACACCGCACTTTTACGGCCCGAACATTTCACAAACATTCAATCGAAATACCATCAATAACGATTTTTTTTCATGCATTAGTGTGTTTTTAATGACAAAAACAGTATTTTTTATCACAAAGGAAAGAAAACACAACCCTAATAGCAGAATAATGAGTTTTATGTCAACAATTGTCGACCTCAAAATTGTGACAAACTGCCGACACGAAGCCAGGCAAAATATTCAAACTTCTTATTGTTTCAGTGTGTGTATAACACATTTTAATTACTTTATTGCAAGTGTTTTCACAGTTCACAATACACATGGGAGTATTTTGTCTTGAGGAACTTGAGCTTGAGATCCAGTAAAACTGATTTTTTTTTTTTTTTTTTTTTAGACAGGCCCGCCGGGCTCCTCGTCTGCAAAATGAGACAGGCCCGGAATGGATTTCGAGGAGCCCCGGGCGTCGGGCTATCCTATTTCTTGAGCACTGACTAGAAATGCATCTGTTTCTGTGCTGAATTAAAGCCATAACTTCATACGGATACTTCCTATCAGCTATTGCCAAAATCTATCGAGAAGTTCAGGAGTTATCCCAACAAGACAGTTTGGCATACATGTTTGTACTGACAGACGGATGGACAAAAGGTCAAGGGCAACAGACATCAGCCTAAAAACAATCAATGCGAGCGCTCGTGCTGATATTGACATCACATGTTTATATAGGGTGTGATATAGAAAACAGCTGTGCAATATTCTCCATAAATCAACCTATCCACTAGAAATATGTATGTCAATAGTTAGACTGACTATTCTAACAAAAGATTCAACGACCCAACGTTAGGCCAATCGGTTGTAGCACCCTATTGTACATAGAGAAAATAAATCACTGGCACTCACTTGTTTTTCTTGCCGTAGTCAGCAAGTATGAGATCCTTGAGCTGCACTTCTATCTTCATCCATTCCTCGTCGGACAGTGTGGGCCAGATGTGGTGGGCCTCCGTGATCGTCGTCTTGTCTGGCTTCAGGATGATCTTCGTGCGGTCATTGTTCACGTGCAGCGCTCGTAGGATCAGAATCAGTCTTGAGAAGGCCTGTATGATAAACAAATGCACAGCATGATGAAATATGTCCTTATAATATCTAATGGTTTCATCCCTTTGACAATTACCTTCATCCGAAGAAGTATGACTTAAGCATAATCTGTTATTAGACTTCTTATATTGAATTGAATTGAATTGGATTTTATAGTCGCACCAACAGCTAAGGTCATATGGCGACTTTCCAGCTTCCATTGGTGGAGAATGACCCCAGGTGCCCCTCTGGGCAATTTTCGTGCACGGGCGGGCACCTGGGTAGAACACCGAAGTTCCGCAAGCCAGCTGGATTAGACTTCTTATATAAAACAGAAGAGAGCCTTATTGTAGACCTCCTGCAAAATGAAACTATAAAATACTAAATAATCCAACCTGATTTTACCATGATCACTGTCACATACACAGGTAGTTTGGGATTTGAATCAGGACTGAACTACCCTTGAGAGATTGATTGAAAATGTGAAACAAAATTATGTTTTTTAATGAAATGGGGTTTTACGTCCAATTTAAATGTCATATAAGTTATATTAGGACAAGTAACCTCAAAGGGAGATAAGATGAAGGATGAAGTGATCCATCGCAAGGGAGCAAACTCATGCAGGGAAGAGGTCTGTAGCTCTAAAGTGTGAAACCTTACCCACTGAGCTACGAAGGCCACAATATTGACAACAAGAGTTATACTTACTGTATATGAGGATATTGTCTTGAGCCAGTCGTCATACAGGTTAAACAGGACCATCTGAGGTTCTGTAGCCTTCAATATCAGGTCTCCAAACTTCTCCACCTGCAAGTAGTACCAACACAGTGAATATCATATTAATCAACAAATCAGTTTATAAAACTGTACATCTCTGCATCAAATCTTAGTGTAAATATATGTCATTCATTAAACACTTTGGTTATTGCTTGCATAGAAGAGCATGCAGTATTCTAACAAACTGAAGATGTTTTACCGCCCTTATTTTTAGGGTAGCTCCTGTATAGATGGAACAGCCTTATCGAAAACAGGGATCATCTGAATTTTGCAATAAATTAAAGTTTTCCGGTATTTAAACTTGTGTACTTAATTGATACACTGGACAGCAAGGTTAACATCCCCATTAAACAAAGAAATGAGTGTGAATATTATTAAAATATATTTATGAATGTTTCACACATGATATTCAACACAATCTAAATAAGCGCTCAATCAATAGCAAAGGAAACTTATAAATAAATGTCCTACCTTGAGACAGGCCTGGAATGGGAGCTGGAGTTCACTGCCCTTGATGACGATATTTGGGAAGTCGAGCAAATGGACCTCGAGTGGATCCAGCATGCCTTTACGTGTGACAATGATCTGTTTGGGCTGCTCCTCCACTGGCAGGGATCTGATCAAGGCAGCCACTTCCTCGGCCGTCTTCCACTTGGCAAGCTGTAATACGGGAAAGTTGAAACTTCATTTGTTCAGTGTATAAATGAAGTGGTGAATGCAAAACTATTGTAACTAAATATAAATTAAGACCAAGATACAACAGTTTCACACTGATCCCTCTAAATAGTTTTAACTATTGTTTGGGGTGCATGTTTCAAAGGTTTTTCAGCATTTATATGAACATTTTTTACAATACTTACATAAATATTATTAAAACTGGATTTATTGAGTCCCATTTTTGAAACAGTATGCTGAAGAAGAGGAGATATTTGATATGCCATAGAAATTTTAATCCAGTTATCCTAAAATAATTGTCAAATAATTGTGAAAGTAAAAATTACTTACGCAGATTAATTAATTCAAACTGCGTGTTGTACATACCTGTCCTAGACGTTTCTGTCCAGCCCAAACTGACGTGTGGATGATCTTCAAGAACAACTGGCCAGTCCTGGGGTTGAATATGAAGATGGCTCCATTGATAGGCTTGGTCGTCAAGTTGCCTTCAAATGTCTGCCAAATACATGTAGAAACTTACAATCTTTAACATGCAGATATAAATCCTGTATAACATTTATGAAGTTCAATGAACAGCAACATTACCACATGGTTTCTGCCATGTATTTAGTTAAATCTCATAAGTGCTAAGAGTCACTTATAAAGATGTAGTCATATACACACATTGCCAAATCTTCCGTGATTGTTTGTAAGGTGTTATTCAACAAGAGGCCCAAGAGGGCCTGTAGATGCTCTACTCTGTAAAGATGTCATATTTAGCCTTTTCCTATATAAACTTTGGGTCGCCATGGCGACCATTTTGATTATTGCAAGAAAACAAAAAACACAAACTTAATAGACGCCAACCATTTTCATAAAGTTTCAACAAAATCCTTCAAAAGGTTTCAGAGAAGATTTCATATTTAACCTTTTCCTGTATAACTCTATGCAAACCTTGGCTCACCATGGCAACCATTTTGATTATTCGATGATAACGAAAATCACAAATTTGATAGAGTCCAACCCAAGGAATATGTATATGATATTTCACTGGAATGGATTAAGTGGTTTCGGAGATGTCGTTTGAAATCTCAATAAATTTGACCTAATTTTAGCCATGGTGGCCATTTTGGATGACTGACGGCCGCGAAAAACAAAAATCTGAGGAGGACTATCCCAAAGATCATTGTGATTAAGTTTCATCAAAATCCTTCAACAGGTTTCAGAGATGTCATTTTTAGCCTTTTCCTATATAACTCTATGTAAACTTTGGGTTGACGTGGTGGCCATTTTGATTATTCGACAATAACGAAAAACACAAACTTGATAGAAGCCAACCCAAGGAACATGTTTATGATATTTCACAAGAATGGAATGAGTGTTTTTGGAGGACATGTTGTTTGAAATTTCCTTAAATTTGATCTAGTTTTAGACATGGCAGCCATCTTGGATGACAGGCGGCCGCGAAAAACACAAATCTGAGAGGGACTATCCCAAATATCATGGTGATTAAGTTTCATCAAAAACCTTCAAGCAGTTTTAGAGAAAAAGTCATTTTCAACCTTTTCCTATATAACTCCATGTAAACTTTGGGTCGCCGTGGTGGCCATTTTGATTATTCGACGATAACGAAATTCACAAACTTGATAGAGGCCAACCCAAGGAACATGTATATGATATTTCACAAGAATGGAATAAGTGGTTTTGGAGATGTCGTTTGAAATTTCCTTAAATTTGACCTAGTTTTAGACATGGTGGCCATCTTGGATGACTGGCAGCCGCAAAAAACACAAATCTGAGAGGAACTATCCCGAAGATCATTGTGATTTAAGTTTCATCAATATCCTTCAAGCGGTTTCAGAGAAGATGTCATTTTTAACGTTTTCCTATATAACTCCATGTAAATTTTGGGTCGCTGTGGCGGCCATTTTGATTATTCGACGATAACGAAAAACACAACTTGATAGAGGCCAACCCAAGCAACATATTTATGGTATTTAACAATAATGGAATAAGTGGTTTCGGAAATGTCGATGCCTGGCGGCCATGAAAAACATAAATCTGAGAGGGGCCCTCCCAAGTAACATTGTGATGAAGTTTCATCAAAATCCTTCAAGCAGTTTCAGAGGAGATGTCGATTTTATAAAATTGCTAGACAGACAACGGACGAAAAGTGATCGCTTAAGCGTAGAGCTAACAAGACCTCACATTTCAAACTAAAAGCAACTGGGAATATCAGTACTGCTTATACCCTTAATTTCAATGCCCCACACGTTTTTTCAAGATTGACATTTTTTTTTTTTTTTCAATAGAACAGTCATCCAACAATTCAATTTCCCATGAATTTCTCACTCACCTTATGTATAGTGACTCTGTATACATTAGTGTCGTCCACAAACCAAATGATCTGGTTAGAGAACAGTTCTCCGTAGTTCTGGGAGCTCAAGTAGGGTTCTGTGGGCTCTGACGAGTACAGCTGTAGACCCTTCCTCACTCTCTCACGCAGTACATACAGGGCCGGGTTGGCCTTCATAATCTTGGCCATTGCCTGCTGGATAAGGGGTTTGGACCCTGGGAACCAGTTACCATATGCACTGAAGTACAGTTGTGAATTTTCTAAAGTTAATTTTTCTTTTTTAAATAAAGTATTTTATATAATTTCTTACAATGGTCAACGATCATTTTGAAATGAAGATAAATGTAAAACATATTTTGGTTCAAGCTACATAAGTGGGTATTTATTTTATGTATCCTAAACAAGATTTTAAGCGTCAAAAAATGTAACTTGATTTTTTCATATTACCCACGAGTATTCTGGAGTATGCCCAGCTATGCCATTGAATTATCTTCCATTATAACTGACCATCAGCATCTCATTACGACAATTTACGTCAATGAAAATATATAAAAACAATCAGCAAGTATATATACCTGTGAAGATTGTATGCCAGATCAATACCAATAAGCACGCCAGTGGGTGATGGATAGATACTCATGTTGTCCGTTGTGTAGTCGAGGAACTTGGCTCGAGTGTATCTCTCAATATCATGGGAGTCGTAGTCACCCCATCTCAGCTGTATATCCAACCAGTACTTCTGTGTAGTGGCGTTGTCCATCACATCTCTACAACAATCAGTTAATAGTTGATGAAACAGTGACGCATACAAGGTTAATAATTGTAAAGATATTTTATGCGAACAAAGCATTAATAGCAGAATTGTCAACTTATTTCATAAAATACCACTTACACAGAGATTATTTAACTGCTGGATTTGATTATAGCGAAATCCTTCAAGAGATGGTAGGCATATGGTTATTTTCAGGAACGAGCAGATGCAAGCGAATGAAAAACTAAAAACGCCAAGAGAAGGATGTCCATATAATCGAACCCAGCAGTTAAATAATCTATTTATTACTTTTAAATCACTTTGTCTATGATTTTTAACCGAAATGTTTTGTTTTGTTGAACGTTATCAGTGGATGACGTCCACATCAGCAACATATTATTGATGCTATGACTCAACGTCACAGCTAGTTGTTTGTGTTTGGAGTTAGTTATCAATATTAAGCGATTACGAGCATTCTTTCACAGAGAAATCCCGATCTTTCATCAACAGAAATATAATCAACAAACTTTAATTTTCATACAATCAACATTAAATTTTACAACAATTGTAGACTTATATTCAAACAAAAGTTGATATCCCCCACACCCCTCAAGAAACAACTTACTTGGAGTCTGCTAGCAATGAAGGCTTGGAGACGTTCCATTTGTATGCAGCAAACAGGAGAATATCAGCGCACGAGCTGTTCATTTTGTATGATTTACGTGGATGTATGGTCTCCTTCTGCACAGTCTCTACTTCTAGGGCATCAAGCTCCTGGTCAAACACCTGTGTGATACAGAGTAACAAGGTCAAACACCTGTAAGACACAGTCATGTGGGACACAGAGTAAAACACCTGTGTGACACAGAGTATTTGTTTGTTTGTTTGTTTGTATGATGTTTTACATCATTTTCAACATATATATATGACAGTCAGTTTTTATTTTTATTTGTGGTGGAGGCAGACCTCCCACTTTTCCTGGGTAGAACCAGTACACCTCCCGCCATCCATAATAATCAACACTTTCTCCCTTACAAGTCGAGCTCTTAGTGGGATTCGAACCCGCAGCGATGAGAGGCAAGAAGGTTTACAACGCATCGTCGTTAACACCTCGGCCATGGAGACGCTTGTGACAGAGTAACCTCCACGTGACACAGAGGAACATTAACACTGACGTCAAACAACAGTGTGACACAGGGTAACATGGAGATCAAACCGCTGTTTGACACAGAGTAACACTGACGTCAAACAACAGTGTGACATAGAGTAACATGGAGGTCAAACTGCTGTTTGACAAGAGTAACACTGACGTCAAACAACAGTGTGACAGAGTAACATGGAGATCAAACCGCTGTTTGACACAGAGTAACAGTGACGTCTAACAACAGTGACACAGAGTAACAAGTAGGTCAAACTGCAGTGTGACACAGAGTAACATAGACGTTATACATTCCAGGCTTTTATTATTTCAAACACAACTTAATTTAACCACATTAGAACTTTTGTCAACAGCCCAAAGAGAATCGGAAAGCAAAATCCACTAAAATGTTAAACAGGTAATTGACGATATTACAGTTGCCATGGTTGCAAACACCCTGTACAATAATCAATGAAGACAGACGCTCAGGCTAAATGCTCATACTTTCATTATATACTCTGGCAGTTGCGAAAGAAAGTGTATGCTTGTAAAATGTTACTTTACACCTCTATCCCCTTTATCAAGCAACAGTCCTTGATTCAACCTATTGAAAAACAAATGACATGATATTGGCAATAGAATGATAAAAATTTGGTACCAAACAGGACATATTAATTTTGGAATTTATAGAGATTTCAAAATATCAGGTGTTTTTTAATTCTAAGAAAAGCTTACAGGAAAAGTATAACAAGGACTTTAAACTCACCTGACAGAGATCCATGACAACGCTCTCGTGTATCTTCTGCCACAAATGGGCCCTGAATATCTGGATTAGGGAGATCTTAAGCGTGGGGATCTTACCGTGCATGAAGATGCCCGTCAGATCTAGCTGTACCTGGAAACCTACGTACACCTGTAAATGGACAGCATCAGGTTATAAGAAAACATACTGTACATTTGGAAAATCCTACACATGGCTTTAAATTTGGGAAAATTAAGCACTTTCCTTTAGAATTTGAAAAACAAGAGCGTGAAGTTTGTTGTTTAGTGGAATGTTTTTTTGTTGTTTTTATGGAAAATTTTCATTAAAATGTTTGTTTTTAGGAATAATATTGATCAATTATTGAATTAAGCATTTATGTTTATTTTAACTATTATGGAAAGTTTGTCGCTTCTATTAAAAGGAAATAATTTAAGACTGGGAACTGTTCTTCCAGAATTGCGAAAATCTACGGGTTTTTTAATTGGGAAGCATAAGCACAACTAAAGAAGGTTAAAAAGGTCCTACACAAGATAGCACCATGTTGATCTAAAAGCAAACATACTGTAAACCTGCAAAGAAAGTATCGGTCTCATTCCAAAATAACTGTGTTATAAGTTGGTACAGGTACAAGAAAATATTTCTTCCAAAATATGCGGAGTGAGATAAAATCGTAACCTGTTGAAAGATCAGTGGTATGCCAGGGGTAGAATTTAACTTTTTTGCCCATTTGCTTTTATTTGTGAGTGCAAATATTTTCAACTCGCAAAAAATGCTTTCTTGCAGTACTGGCATTTTGTTTTCTCCTTTTGGTCAGACATTTCTGTGTCATCAAACTCCTTTTATTTTTCTGTTTCATTATTTTAATAAATCTTTCATTCACGCTAACTTTGTACAGAAAAGATGCCCTTGCAGTTTCTTGCGAGTGCTGAAAATTTCAACTGGCTGGCATTTTCTCAAATCAACTTGCATTTTACAAGTTTGCGAGTGCTAAATTCGAGCGGTGTACGCATGAATATTTCATGGGTTACCAGTGAAAACAAACTTGTGTTTACGTTCTGCCTACTTACATTAGCTCTGTTAATGGTGGGTGACCACCAAAGGGTGAAACGTCTGTTGGGGATCTGGTTTAGACCGGATCTCTGGGCATTAGTCAACTTCTTGTACTTCATCGACTCCTCAAATCCGCTAGCTTTCTCCCTGTAAAGCAACAACTATAATGATCAGGACAAAACAACTCAAAACATTAGCTGAAATATATAGACAAGTTTATATTCACAGTTGGTATGACTGGATTTTTTCATGAAGGTACAAACACCAGATTAATCTCCCCATTGATAACGAATGTTGTGAAACACATTTCATTGTCTGAGTTGCCCGTGCCAAACATTATACCAATAAAGGTTGTTTGTACCTACATCATGTGACCGAGAAAACCCATGAGAGTATTCTTGAGTAAGTCTATTAAAGAACTTACAGTTTATATAATTGAAATGAGATCTGACAGTACCAGTAATTTCAAACTTAGCTTCTTGCAAGCTCTGAATCAAATTCGCTACTTTAAGAATTATTTTATGTCAGATGAATCGAAATGTCAATTTCCAAGCACATTGCCTTACACGGTACACATGTATTTAAAGTATGATATGAGGAATTAGTGTATTAAAGAATTGCTTTGTAATTTTTTTGGTGTAATGAATTTAGCAATTTCATGAAGCTCATTTATAGTCAGTGAACTACTTCAGAAAGTGGAATAGCAGTAGATCCACCTGCTTTAGAAGAAAGTTTATTCGAAACTCATTTTTGACATTTTTTTCCAACAGAAAGTATCAAGTGTATGTAAATATGACACACATAATGGTCTTATTTAAGTGCAACCATACCAGAAGAGACCCTCCCATGTTGGGAAATAGGTTCCCTTGAACAGTGTGTGTTCTAGGATGCCCTCTACGCCACCCAAGGCCTGTATCATGTCGGTACGATAATTGTTCAGATTCCACAGTTTACCGTCGTGTCGCTGATGCGTCCACCAGAATGGATTCTGCTTCAACACCTGTAACAGAAGATGTTTTATGGAATTGAATGGTGAATACACAACTACTGTAACTGGATACAGTGCACTGAACTTTTGTACTGTTCAACACGTGCATTTAAATGAAAACTAAAAATGTTGGATTGTGACAAATATAGAGTAAAATGACAATACCCTTTTTATAACAGGCATGTTAACTAATATTAGAACTTGTATAAAGGCAATGTTCTCCCACTGGGAAATAATTGTTTTTGAAGAAAAACATGTCTCCCCATAAAGGAATGTTCAAGGATATTGTAGGGGAGGTTGTGGGTTCGATCCTCGCTGTGGCCATGTTATTTATCCTTGAGCAAGATAATTAATCCACATTTATATTTAATAGTACTGGTTTTACCCAGGAAGTCATCGAGAGTGATTAATATGATTTGCAAGATCTTGCTTAGAAATTGATGTAAAAGAAATATGTTTAAATCAAATCAGCTATGTTTACCTGAAATGCCTTGAACTCTGTACGCACTCTCCAGCCCTTGTCGTAGGCCAGTGTGTGTCTGTCCTTCTGGAACAGTGTGTTGATACGTGGGATACCTCGGTCCCAACTGTCCTCCAAATCTTCTAGGGTAAGACGTCTGAAGAGTTAAATTTAACAATACATGTACTGATGTTTTTTAAGCACAGCTAAAGATGCCCTGAAATATGGTCAATATTCACTGGTTAGTATTTAATACTTCAAAAGCAATTACAAATACATTTCAAACCTGGTATTAAATCCTAGTCCGTTTTATCTAAATCATGAGCTTGTAGTTTGTCTCTATTAATAAATATGTTTTATACGGTATAATATGTCACACTTGAAGTTTGAATTTCGTTCTTGATTATTTTTAAAGAGTTACTTTGAGTTATAGTCCTTGTAAAATGTTTATTGTTGAATACACTTTGAAAATATGCTTCTTTAAAATGTAGCCAATTAGGGCATACCTGTTCTGTGCTGTGGCCTCCTGCCTCTTGAGAGCATACTCAGCCCACACTCGCTGGGAGTCAATAAACTCGCTCTCCCACGGCATTACGTATCTGTAAAGTAGATAATTGTACATAATTTTATATTTATCATTCCACTTCTCTCAGGAATCATAGTTATGGCTGGTACAGAAGTAGCCTCTAAAGACACTTTTATCACATCAATATAATTCTATATAATATTTACAGTGATATTTATATATTTAGTTGGAGAAAAACGGCTTACATTTATGTGAAAACTGTTTAATAGAGAAAGGCCATGTTTAAACATTCATGACATAGCAATAATATTCTTCTATAAGGTACTTATAGTTTTTAAAATAATTTAATATATATCTGCAGAGAAAAATGAAAAATACAACAAGATATATCGATGTTTTCACGAAGTATCGAGCCGATAAGAAGTACTGGAGAAACTCCGGACATTTGTAACATACCTGTACAAGTTAGGTATGAGCTGATCTTCGTCATGTGACATACCGGACCTGAAGTGGGTAATACCGACGTCCGTCTGCTTGGACCACCTCAGATCTGACTGGGGAATCAGCACGTGACCCATACTCAACATACCCAGACCTGTAGGAATGGAAGCATGACAAAATAAGAAATACAAAATATTCTTTTTTGAACAATTGTTTTAATTTGTTTCGACAATTTAAAATAGAAGTCACGTTTTCTGATTATTAACCAGATTTATTATTACATTCTTTGTTCCTTTTAAGTTATATCTGTTTATAGCAGGACCTTCTGAACTTTAATAAATGGCTACCCCTTCCCATTTGAGGTTTTGTTTTAATGGTGTTTTACGTCCTTTTTAGCAAGTGTTATGCCAGATAAGACGGTCGATTTGTGTGTGGTAGAGGCAAACCACTCCTTTTTTCTTGGGTAGAACCAGTACTGTATACCTCCCGCCATCAGTAAGAATAGACACTTTCTTACTTGACAAGTCGAGCTTCCAGAGGTGCTCCTGAGGAAAACACGTAAAAAATCTACCTAAATAATGACAGGTTTGTAGCAAGTGCATACCTGAATTTCAAACGAGTGGCAAATGGACACAATATATGATGCCATCACATTTAAAAATGGACGTACACAAATCCCCAATCAGAAAAAAGTAAAAAAAAAAATATAGTAAAGCTATGTTTCATGCAAAGAAGTCCTGTATCGACATAGTTGTAGATTCTTACCTCCCAGTTCTTTGGGTGTATAGAAGACAACTGGAGGGAATCTGCTGGGCATTTTGGAGTTGAGACCGATCTTGATACGGGTCTGTATTTTGTTTTCACACTTCACTAACAAGTCCAGGAGTTCCTGAGTGTTGACCACAGCCTCACGGAAATACGTCATCAGTCCAATCAGGGCAGTGTTCCACTTGTTCACAATCTGTTGTCGAAGAAATGAAATTATTGTTTTGAATATATTCTCACAGTGGAATAAAATGTTTTGTAGTACACGCGTGACGCCTGGTAAACATTCCATCCACAACCAAAAGGAGAACAATGAAATTGAGCGAAAGCCACTTCCTTAGAAGGAGCGAAAGCGCGGTTTTCATCAACAAATGTGATCTACTTTTATTTCTTTAAACAAGAACAACAGAGATTTTTTCAAAAATCGAGGAATGTGTTAGGTTCTAAAAACAAGTTGAAAGTGTGATACGTGGAGAAACCTGCACCAACTATCGACAGGAGAGAAATTTTAGCCACTATAATTTACACTTTTAAAAGTATAAATATGCCTACATGCAGGGCTGTCTTTTGGCTGTTTTTGGGGCCCGTTATTCGGCGAAAAGTATCTTTTTTTCCCCCACCTCAGTGTCAAAATTCTCCCCTTGGAAAAAAACAACAACAAAAAACAAAGACAGAAGGCTAGAATTTTAAGAGAACTAAGTGTTAATTGTGCTTGTGTTGAAGAAAGTAGAACAAAGTAAATGACATAACTGTCATTGGTACTTTTTGAACATAGTCTAACTCTTACAGCTAGTCAACATACATATTTTTCAAGTCTGTTTTGAACCCATTTATTGTTAAATGTATATTGGTTGGCATAAACAACAATAACATTGTGTTATTGTATGCTTAAGTCCTTGCTTTATTTGTCTATTTAGTCTTATATATCTATTTAATCAGCATGATTTCATTTTATTTTGATGATATCATAATGTGTTATGGATGTTTGAACTTTCATGCAAAATTCCCCCTTTTACTGAATTGACGCGAAAATTCTCCCCTCTGAGGGACCCGGACCCATTCCCCCATGGTAGAAAGACAGCCCTGACAAGGGAACACATTCCCCGATTTTTGAAAAAATCTCTGTTGTTCTTCTTAAAAGAAATAAGAGTACTCACGTTTGTTGATGAAAAAACGCGCTTTCGCTCCTTCTCGGAAGTGGTTTTTGCTCAATTTTCATTGTTCTCCTTTTTTTGTTCTTCATTTGGTTGTGGAGCAAATGTTTACCAGGCGTGTATTAGAACAAATTAATGTGTAGTCACAGCTATGACATCACATCCATTGCTGTTATAACCATGTCAGTAACAACTTCAGTACCGCATTGTTTCCGAGCACTCAGCCATTTTTATTTCCCACTCACGACATTTAACCCAATTACGCTTCTTTATTTTTTCTTCTTTTTTTATCAAATCAAACAAATTACAGTTGTTTCTCAAGAATACCAAGTATGACTATGAACATGTAAATATTCATATGAAAGAAGCTGTAAATTTTCACATTTCTGATGTTTTCTTCAAACCAACACCCTAGGTACCTCTTTTCGATTGAAGATTTTTGAGGCACAGCATGGTCAGCAAATCATAGCTCACACTGACAGACTAACATTTTAGGAACATGAGCAATAGCTGACCATGGTAAAAGTCCTCTCTTTGTTTACATGTAGCGACCTTGTCAAGTCAGTGGACAAGGCCTTGGTTTAACACTTAACCCGCTGTACATATATATAATGGACAGTTCTTTGAATTAAGACCATTCCATTTATGTGACAAATGGGTGTTTTGGAGAAAATGACCGCAGGACATTGTTAACTCTGATCAGCCTGTGAGTTACTCACAGGATCAACGCAAAGGTTATAATAGTTGTGTTTAGAAGGTTAAGAGCTACTGATCTTTGCGCCACATGGGTTTGCTCCCTGTCAGAGGCATATCTGATGAGAACCTTCATCTCGTCTTCCTCCGAGGTTGCTGTCCCGACATAACCTCATTAGATGAGTTAACAGGGCATAAAACCCCACTCCATTTCATTTGTTTGTGTCCTGCTATTTACAATGAAATTCATATAGGTTAAGTGATGAAACTTTTTTAAAGGTACTGCAGAAATTCCTCCTCAGACTAAATTCGATTTGATTCATCTTCAATTAATTCTGGAAAAGAGCACAACTTAATTCAAACAGTTTCTGACATTTCTACCAAATGTGGTATTAGGCTATGACATACCTTGGTAAATGTGGTGGAGCCAGACGCCATAAGGATCTGTCGTACACGGTTGTGGAACTTATTCATGGATTCATCGTCTACACGCAGGAAACACTGGGCCGTACGCTCTTTTGTCACCTGAAATAACCAACCAAGAGTTTATTTAACTGCGTTTTGTAAGATATGATAGCACTTTTTGACCAGTTTTCATTTAAACTGCCCACACATTTCCTGTGATGAGCTAAACCAATAGACAATTTCCTGAATTCGTGTGAATTGGTTTTCCATGTACATGTAATTACAAACAAGGTAGGTCAACTTTTCATTAATTTTCTTTGAATTGTACGTATATGAATTGTAGCAGTACAAGTTGATTGTACCTACATCATGTGACCGATAAAACCTACGATAAGTCTCTTCTGCAATAAGTCTATTATCTACCGCTGTATATCAGCAAAAACGTTGGCTGGTTGGATGGATGGATGGTGTTTCAGGTCATTTTCAGCACATTTTAGGGTATATATGACATGCAATATGACATGCAATTAAAACAAACAACGGCAGACCACCCACTTTTTCTTGGGTAGAACCAGTACTTTATATCTCCCACATCCATACAGTAAAAAGGTATGAGGTACAGACCTAATTCTTACATGTGCGTCACATGTCATTGAGATTAACATTTGTGTGAAGTTTCATGAAGATCCGTTCAGTACTTTCACGTTATGGCCGAGGCACGATTGTCTTGGACGATAGACGGTGCAATTAAAATTTGCCCCTACTCTTCCGGAGCATAACAAATAAATCAGTTACTGCATACCTCATTCTGTAGATTCCAGACACCGTCTCTGTGCGTGAACTCTTCATGTGTGGTCCTACATTTGGGTAATATACGACACTCAAACCCGCCCATGTTGAACAGTAGGTTGGGATTGTCCTTGCTGTATACGGACACAAAACTGCTGTCCCATTCTATGGTGGTCACAGACCGGGGCAATCGGTTCTTGATGTCCCAGAACACAGCTCTTCCCCTGTAATGTATTACAAAAGAACCTTACTTGACTACTATTGTAAAATATTGTACTATGGGTTAATGAAAACAACAAAAGAATGCAGATTATAGAAATATGTTCTACCAATTCCTTCAAGACATTTCTCCAAAGCAACTTTTACGTTTTTTTAGAAGCAAATTAGGAAAGGAATAATTGTTTCGATCCTACATTTACAAGTGAAAGCAATCCCATGAAGAGGTTGGCTATATAACATCCTGCCGGTGATACTTACAAGTTCACGTCGTGTTTCATGAGTCTCATCCTGGAGTCCCTGGGCCAGCACTTCTTGTTGTTGTACCCCACGATGTTCTCATTGTTAGGATCTGGATGTTCTGTCAAGTATCGCTGTATTAAGTCGCGAGCCTCCTCCGCCGAGAACCTAGTAAATGTAAAAGGTTTCTGCTTAAAGCTTTGTATTGGATTATTTAAGCGTTCAATTCCCTTTAAACAACATGTGACAGACAAAAAACTTACTTTAGTAGTCTTCATCTAGACCTGAACCAGAATACTGACAAAGTATTTCCAGCAAATTCACTGTGTTTACTGGGTTCAAATTTGAATGCTAATTTAAATGATTAGTATTCCAGGTAAATGATATTTAATAAAACATTTATATAATAATTTACTTAATGAACAGTATTTTAGATTATTCTCAAGATCTCATTTTCCTTTAACAAACAAAAAATAAATTGTTTTGCCTGTTACAGATTGTAGAATTAAATACTTCAGTCTTCAGCGAGAGCTGGACCAAATTTTGCAGCAAATTTAAAGCTTTTATCGTGTTTCTATTTGAATTTATACTAAGTTTGATGAATAATGAACATGGAGGGTTCTAATATCAGAACTTATTCCAGATCAAAGACTCATAAAAATACACATTTTCAATGATTCTTACCTGAAGAATATATGAATTCTGTCAATGTATCTAGAAAATAGCCTGATGGGATGTGCCCCCTCTGTGCTTACATCCTGGTATGTTAGGAAAGCATTTGGCATCTGTGGGGGACCGGACATCTCCGAGGCTCTCATCAGACCGAGCACCAGCAGGTCCATCACCAGACCATAGTACTGCGTGATGAACGAGGCAAACTGTAGACCACGGATGATACCGTACGAGTTGGTGTGGTTCATATCCTGTAGAAAATAGGATAGATATGAAAATAGTGTACATTTTCTTTTAAATAAAAACTGACAATGACCCATATAAAGATGTGACCATTATTAAGGTAGCTATTCCTCATTATGGGACAAAAGCATCTAATAGCTGCTTTCACTTCTTAATGAGCAATAGAAATAACTTTTGTAGCAGCCGTTTTTAGTTCTATAAGATTAGAACTATAAATTCGAAACAGCATATCAGTGAATAGGCAAATATTTATTCAAGAAATGTGGTGAACAATACATCGACAGAATCTGAAAACAAGCTTTCCATGAAAATTTAAATAAATTCATCTCCTTTATATAAATTCATCTCGTATAGTAAACTTTTTTCTGAAGGATGCAATGGTATAAAATCATAAAACTCAAAATGGCTAAACATGTGCTGCCACACTGGAATACCACGACACATGACACGTTACCCCACCTAGTCACATTATTCCGACACAGGGCCGACCAGTCCTTGCACTACTTGTTTGGGATAAACAATATTAAAATAAATACAGACAAGACCCAATAAAACTCTGACTGCTTACCTTATAATTGATGACGACATTGTTCTTGGCCGTCATGTAATCAGCGATGTTATGATCCACAATAAGACGCAGCAGTCTGTTGAGCAGGGTCAAATCTATCTTCTCATACATCTTCTCGAACCGCGTCTCCATCATCACGTTACACTCACCCTCGGCCGTCTCCCACACATCTTGCAGATTGTTGATTCCTGCATCAAGTTGTCACATAGCTTATATAATATCACACAGGCAAGAAAAGTATGAGGCATAATTTTCGAAGTTAGATATAGTTAAAACATCATATCAGTAAGTTAAAGTATTCCAGGTTCAAGCCCTGATCTGGCCATACGTTTTCAAGCACTTTAACAATTGACACTGGCATGTAAATCAGACATAATGTTTAACATACGTTTTTGAATATAAAAGAAGCATAGTTCGCGATCAGCCCTTGACTTGTAAAAAAAAAAAAAAACAATTCATCAACAACAATATTGGCCACTAAATATTATGAAGCATCTAAAGCAGATAAAAACAATTCTAGGTCCAATATTCTGTAGAACTTACCTTGGCACCACTTGTACACGAGTGTGGGTGGTGGTTCCAGGTCAGCTGGTTTGATCCATGGAGGGAAGAGACGTCTCTTGTCTGCCTCGTACCACAGATACTGATCCAGGTAGGCGTCTGTGATCTTCTCCAAGGGTTCCACATCGTACACAGGGATCAGATGACTGTACAGGTCCATAAACTCTATACCAGTCTGGGGGTGAGAAATAGAAAACAATTTGTACATGCTGTCTCCCAAAATTTAACAAGAAATATCAGGAATTCTGACAAATGCCCCCGGACGAGACAAAAGGTAATCCAAATCCACCATCAAATTTATAAGAAGAATCCGGACTGACTTTCCAAACCCTGTATGCTTCCTATTCTTCAAGACCAGGGGCCGGATTTAATTAGCATACATCTTTAACTATATTTTAGTAGTAAATAACTTTTTCCGAACATTTCAGAAACTCAACATTTACTAGAATCATAGATTGAAGCTACTGACAATGCTTTACCATTAACAAAAAGTCAATTAAATATTGCCTCACCTCCTTGAAGGCTCTCTGTGTGAGTAGATGACGTTTGATCCTGGACAGGGCCTCGTGGGGGTTGTCATACGCCTGTTCTATCAACCCCAACTCCTCCCTCTGTGACTGGTTCAGACGACTCTTCACGCTGTACGCCTCCTTCAGTCGCTCCAGCGCCAGGATAAGCAGTTTCGTGTCGTGTTTATATGACAGTGGCGGGAAGGGGATGGGTGAGAAGCGTCTGCTCTCCAACCAATGTACAGTGGTTGTGTAGATAGCCACGCCTTCCTCTGGCGTAATGTACGGTCCATCCTGATTTATAAAAGTTGTATCATAAGTCGGGGAAACAATTAGCTCAAGAAAACTTAGTGCTTTTAAAGCTGGTACATCAGGGTTTTTCCTTAAAGAATCTGAAATTTTAAAAATGTTTCAATAAATGATAACAATGTCATATCAATCGAAATATGGCATTAGCACCAGGTTGTTCAGTACTAAAATTTTAAATACACCAAAGATTTTGAGTCGAAAATGACAGAAGCTTAACCCTTAACCCGCTACATATATATAATGGACTGTTGTTTCTTTGAATTAAGACCATTCCTTTTATGTGACAAAGGGGTGTTTTGTGAAAATGACTGATCAGCAGCCGGACATTTTGTAAACCCTGATCTGCGTTTACAATGGAAACAAAGGCTATTATAGTCATGCTTAGCAAGTTATGCAACCTAGAATTGCACAAGGATGTACTCCCTTTAAATGTTTCTTTATATTTGTTAAAGTGCTATCATGACATTTAGGAATGTGCTACTTCATTCAAGTAACCAAACTACAAAATTTCACAATTTAGCAATTATACCAAATGAACTAAAAAGGTGTTTAACACATCATATAAGGTTTATATTGAGCAACCTAACAGGGAGATGATATGCAGTTTCCCATAAGACATGCCTCTAGCAGAGAGTGAACCCACTGGCAGCAGAGGTCCATAGTTATCAATTGAGTTACCGAGGCCACTACCACATTTATAATGTGTTTATATTACATAACGATTTTTATGTTCCTTATAAATTAAGAATATTAACCGACACTAGATTTAGATTGTATCGTAGCTTAGGCTGCGCCAATCGTTTCTGAGGCGTTAATTCAAAACTGAAATTTGTATATATTAAATAGCGTTTTTTGGCAACAAATGATATTCACATGCTTTAATAATACCTGGTCATAAGTTGACTTCCATTGTGAAAACTATCTACTAACTTTTACGACAACATGCACTCAGGAAAGAGTCCTGGTTTCAAACATTTGTCCAAAACTACAAATTTGGCCGTATAAAATTTCACATTTTTTATCAGGAAATGTCCTTCGATAGGTCTGACAAATGTACGTTTCATTGCAATATATACCTTTAGATAGTTATGCTGTCTCTCCTGTTCAGCCTTCAAATACAGGCGTGTAAGACGTCCCAAGTTCTTCTTACAAACAGTCTTGTCAACCTGCAATTATAAACAATATTTTACTCCACCTTTTCATAATTTTTACGCATTTATTTTCAGGATAAAATTCAAGTTTAAGAATATGACTACATGTGAAGATACTTTTAACAAATGAAATTCCACTTGAAACTGTGGGACTGGTTTCAGAGATCTATTCGTAGTCATTTTACGTGTCATCAGACTGGTACCCTGCCGCCTGTGTGGCTACAAACACTGAACCAGTAAAACTTCAGACTGGTTCTCTATTTAAAGTAGCCATTTGTTTACTATTATGTACTCTAACTAGCCAGATCTGTAAACTTCACAAATCTAGTCCCCTAGAATACGTAGCGGGAAGCTTGATAGACGATGGGACAGGGTGACAAGTCATGTGACAGGCATCAGACCTTTTACATACGCATCATTAACCAGTCTTGTTCGGTAAAAATCATAATTGCATTCTACTAAAATGAAGTATTTTCACGCATATCCTCCCGCCACCCTCTCAGTCAATTTAAGTGCTGTTTGCTTGATCACTTGTATATTACAACAATATTTAAATGTTAAGACCAAACGTGTCATCAAAATATCATGTTAAAATCGAACAACCTGATTCTTTTTTATTTATCCTTGTCCTGTAGCAAAAAGTAACTAATATACGTACGGTGGCGCCTCTACGTATTCTTTCTCTGTTATAATGTGCCGTATTGGTCCACCAGTCAGCCTTGGCCTTCACGTATCGCAGGATCATGTTCTCTATAGGGATGGGAAGGCCAGGCACCTGAAATACGCCAAGGTAAGGTTACATTAACATGTCCAATATTATATGTATACAAGTAACAGCTTTTCTTACAAACTCCATTCGAAGGGTTTGATATCTGACATTATTTTTCTACCAACTTCCTCACATTAACACTGATATGGATTTTTCGTGTGTTCCGAAGTTGGTTATGAAAAGCGCAAAATGTCCATGGTATGCAAGAAAAAGAATCAAGCTTTATAGGTATCTGCTGAAGACAGGGAAATTCCAAACCTCGGTATACCACCGGAAAATGCTAAATAAACAGCCAGGCCAAATATTCTTATATCCAACAACACTCCACCACAACTCACCTTCCATGGAATATTGGCTTTCCAGCACCTCCAGGCTTCACTGAGATGTTGTAAGATAGTCCTGGCCTTGTTCTGCTTGATCCCCTCGGGCATCATGTCCAGGATGTCGTGCATTACCTGCAATACGGGAACCATGAAATTACCATTCATAAGGTTGCAGAGGTGTCGTGACATAGGTTTCAAACCGTACCGAGATACAAGTCTAAAGCCTGTAAGTGCCTCTATCTTACATATTTTAAGAACGCAAACGCTATATAAACGGCTTCAACCAGCAAGGCCAAACTCTGGAGCGTCAAATTAAAAGTATCCAACTCATAATTCATTTTACGCATATTCAATCACAGGTATTTTAAGAACCCATGAATAAACCTATCCTTTTAATCAGCACCTATACACTATTACATGACCCTGAACAACTAGACAGAGTTTGATAAACGATTTTATAGTGTAATTGTGCCGGTATTTGGCGGGTTAGTTTCTTTAAACAAAGCAAGATTGCCATGTGACCCTTTAATATAAAACTTTAGATTCCGATGTCTTTGTTATCTCTATATTTTCTTTAATTGACAGCACTGCAAGAGAGTATTCAGTCTACAAAAGAAATATAACAACATACCGCAGCTCTCAACTCCAAATCGTAGTGACTCTCCACTCGCTGCTTAGTAACCGTCTTGGCCACGCCCTTAGAGTGTCGTCCCTCAAACTGTCGGGACAGTAGATTACCCAGCCACCTCTCCAGAAGGGGTGTGATCCCTCTCATGAAGAAAATCCACATCCTCCAGCCCGGGGCCCAGATACCACACCCAGGACCCTTACCTACTGGACCCTGTAATGGACGAAGTCGTTTCAATTAATCATACACACTATGCAATACTTCACTAGAAATCTGATGGGGATTACGTCCCGTTAACAGGAATCATATTAGGTTATATTGGGAAAGCAACCCCAGAGGGAGATGAGATGATCACTAGACATGCCTCAGTCAGGGAGCAAACTCACACACAGCAGAGGTCATTAGCTTTAAAGCGCTAGGCAATATCCACTGAGCACGAAATGTAATTGAGCGAATTCATTTGAAACTATCGTTCAGTTGATAGTGACTACAGATCCAAATGAACACCAATAGTCCACAACTAAAGTAACTACAGTTCCAACCACACTTTGGGGCATGGTCCAAAATATAGTAGCCAAATAACCCCAATTTAACTTCTGACCAATCAACGAATGTTTCAAATCCGGTTTAAGGTCAGTTTAAATCGCAGTTTGATTGGCTGATGTAAAAGTGAGAGAAATCAAGATTGATAGACAGCAACTATCAATGTTCACTTGTGATTTAGCTCCGAACTATAGTTCCAAGCGATTTTGCTCATTGTTGGGAAATAAGGTAAAAGTTTAAGCTACTGGGCATTTATAAATTGCTGCGTCCTCACCATAACTTTAACGATGCAGTCTAACTTTTTAAACACAGGATTATTTTTAAACAAGATAATCTCATAATATGTATGCATACAAAATGATTTAATAAGTTTAATTAACATGACACAAACACTTTTTTCATAGCTTTTAAGTCTGACAAACTGAACATATAGATATAGGGAGCAAGCTACAGAGAATCTGCATAGTAAAACTACAGTTTTGAGCTGGCCTATTCTCTCCTATTGCTGCAATTACAAAAACAATCTTCAGGCCATCCTTTAATAATAATTTGTTTGTTTGCTGTTTCCAGTCATACTAACAACAAATATGGAAATAGGTAGCAACCCACACCATGGTATAACGAAACTACAGTTCTGAGCAGCCTTATTCTCCCATATTGCAAGCTAACAATCGGACAGTACAAACTACGGCATACTTACTGTGTTGAAGCGATAGTAAATGACGTGTTTAAGATCCTTGCACATTCTGATCTGCCTCATCAACTTGTATTTATACCTGTACATGCCAGTCAGCTGTCCCACATGGGCAAATACATATTGTAAACCGTCTGAAAGCTGCAAGTACAAAAGTCATTCATTTTATCAACAAACTAAAAGTACAATATTTTGTTTGTTTTAAAAATTTAAAAATGTTCCAATTCATGGTACAAATGCCAATCAAAATATGGTATTAGCACCATGCTGTTCAGACCTAATATCTGAATTCACCATTTATTTTAAAAGGGACACACAGCAACCTTGATTTTTTAAAAACTAGCAGCGTCCCGTTGTTTTTCTACATAACATGCATTTGTTCAATCATTAATATTAATTATAAGAAAAGTATAAAGCAAAATTATTTGCGTATAACTGACTGTTGATTACATGTCATTAATAATATATTCAAACCTATGGTAAAATAACGAAGAACAAGAGGCCCAAGAGGGCCTGTGGACGCTCTACTGGCTCTAGATAAAGTTTATGTATAAGGGGCCATAACTCTTTCAAATATCGTTCAACCAGAACATGGTGATGATATACGCAACTAGGCTTGGTACTGATTGTCCCTGACAAGTTTCGTTGAAATCCAGCCAGAGGTTCAGGAGAACTAGTCTGTACGAAGTTTGTGTATTAAAACCTTTAAGGGGTCATAACTCTGCCAAAATTCATTCAACCACAACACGGCAATGACAGGTACAACTAGGCTTGGTACTGATCATCCCCATCAAGATTCGTTGAAATCCAGCAAGGAATTCAGAAGAGACTAATCTGGACAACGTTTGGCTATTAAAACCTTTAAAGGGCCATAACTCTGCCAAAAATAATTCAACACGAATATGGCGATGATATGCACAACTAGGCTTGATACTGATCATCCTTGTCAAGTTTCGTTAAAATCCAGTCAGGGGTTCAGGAGAACTAGCCCGGAAAATGTTTATGTATAAAAAAACTTTAAAGGGCCATAACTCCACCAAAAATCTGTTAACCAGAATGCCACAATGATATGCACAACTATGCTTGCTGCTGATCATCCCTGTAAAGTTTCGTTGAAATGTGGGGAGGCGTTCAGGAGAACTAGTCCAGACAAAGTTTGTGTATTAAAACCTTTAAAGGGCCATAACTCTGCCAAAAATCATTCAACCGAAACACGGCAAAGATTTGAACAACTAGACCTGATACTGATCATCCTTATCAAGTTTCGTTCAAATCCAGCCAGGGGTTCAGGAGAACTAGTCCAAAGTTTGTGTATTAAAACCTTTAAAGGGACTCCACCAAAATCATTCAACTGGAACACAGTGACGATATGTACAACTAGGCTTGGTACTGATCATCCTTGAAAAGTTTCACTGAAATCTGGCCAAACGAAGGCCCTTTCTTCTTAATCAGGCCAAAATATAGCATATTTCAGAAAATCAAGGGCCATAACTCCGGTGTAAATGGTCCAATCTGGCTGTTTTGAAACTTGTTGGAGCTTTCATTGATAGTAACAATCTGGTAAAGTTCGGATGAAAAATGAAGGCCCTATCATAGTATTAACGAGGCAAAATATAGCATATTTAACTAAATCAAGGGCCATAACTCCGCTGTTTCTCGTCCGATCTGGTTGGTTTTCAAACTCGTCAGAGCTTTCATTTATATTAACAATCTGGTAAAGTTTGGTAAAGATCGGACGAAAAATCAAGACCCTATCATAATATACTTTTTTCAACTAAATCAAGGGCCATAACTCCATTGTTGCGGGTCCGATCTGGCTGGTTTTCGAACTTGTCCAAGCTTTCATTAATATTAACAATCTGGTAATGTTTGGTAAAGATCGGATGAAAAATGAAGGCCCTATCATCTTAACGAGGCAAAATATAGAATTATTAACTAAATCAAGGGCTATAACTCTGCTGTTGCTGGTCCGAACTGGCTGGTTTTCGAACTTGTCCAAGCTTTCATTGATAGTAACAATCTGGTACGGTTTGGTAAAGATCTGATGAAAAATGGAGGCCCTATCGTCTTAACGAGGCAAAATATAGCATTTTTAACTAAACCAAGGGCCATAACTCCGCTGTTATTGGTCCAATCTGGCTGGTTTTTAAACTTGTCCAAGCTTTCATTGATATTAACAATCTGGTAAAGTTTGATAACGATCGGATGAAAAATGAGGGCCCTATCGCCTTAACGAGGCAACATATAGCATTTTTAACTAAGTCAAGGGCCATAACTCCGCTGTTACTGGTTCGATCTGGCTGGTTTTCGAACTTGTCCGAGCTATCATTGATATTTACAATCTGGTGAAGTTTGGTAAAGATCGGATAAAAAATGAAGGCCCTATCGTCTTAACGAGGCAACATATAGCATTTTTAACTAAGTCAAGGGCCATAACTCCGCTGTTACTGGTTCGATCTGGCTGGTTTTCGAACTTGTCCGAGCTTTCATTGATATTAACAACCTGTTAAAGTTTGTTAAAGATCGGATGAAAAATGAAGGCCCTATGGTCTTAACGAGACAAAAGTTAACGACGGACGACGGACGACAGACGACGGACGGACGGACGGAAGACGGACAACTCGCCATCCCATAAGCTCTGCTGGCCGTTGGCCAGTAGAGCTAAAAATTAAAAATAAAATTGTATATAAATATATAATAATACATGCATCAAAATTGCCGTGTGTCCGTTAAATTGAATGGACGTAAAATGCTTCAATTAACCCTGCGTGCAAGTATAGCACATTTATATACTGTACAAAATAAATGTCCTTATATTAAAATAAATGGTAACTTTTCATTCATTATGTTTATGCTCTTTTTAACAGGTAACATCATTATTTGTTTTAATTCCGACTTCTAGGCTCCCACGAAAAGCTTGAAGTGCTCGCTTTAACATAATTGTCAACACTCAACTATTCACATTACAAAAGGCAATACTGTTCAATACTGTTCATACATCTAGCTTCAGATAGAGCATATGATACAATCACACAAAATGACATAAATATCACATAAACGTACCTAGTAATACTGTTCATACATCTAGTTTCAGATAGAGCATATGATACAATCACACAAAATGACATAAATATCACACAAACGTACCTAGTAATACTGTTCATACATCTAGTTTCAGATAGAGCATATGATACAATCACACAAAATGACATAAATATCACACAAACGTACCTGGAAAGCGTCCACATTTCCCAGCCTGTACTGCACAAAACTGTCGACGAGTAGCTTGGTCAGTCGGAGTACTTCTCGACACAAGTGGAAAGCATTCCCGAACCGGGACTTCTTACGTTCCTTGGTGGTGAGCGTCTTCACGGGTTTCAAGTTGAAGTTGTAATCCAGATGGAGATAGTTGAGGTTCTTACGATGGATGAGGAGGTTCAACATGTTGTAACCCTGACGACACACCTGTAGTCCCACCTCCACCCAGTCCAGCTGGGTCGTCTGGAAAAACTTGGTGGCCTTGAATGAGCGGAACAAATACCTGCAACATGGAATAGAATTGTTTTTAAATACAATCAGCAGAATAAGGGTAATGATTTTAACCCCATTGGCGTTGGCTAGCTCACATTTCTCTCAGGGTTTGGTGTTTTGTAGTCTCAATCATCCAGACCTCTCGCGAGACTTCTCTAGTCCACAAGATGGTCTGGAGAAAAGCTTCTTTAAAATTTGTGACATCAAAACGAGGTTTGTACAAAAAAAAATCAGTTTGTTATGGGAATCTATGGGAATCACCCCCTACGTCAAGACGGCGCAAAAAATTACATGACGTTATGCGCAATGTTGTGTAATAAAAGTGCCACCAAACAAAGTCAGTGGATCACGATTAATATTAAACAATAAATTTTAAACATCACTTTGTAATATAGATTATATTCTGTTTTTAAAAACTACAAAAAACGAAGTTTATTGTATATTTAATAAGGATCTGCACACATCCATTGGAATTAATATTGCGCGTAATACAACGTGCACTTTGATGTTGCGGTCAAAATGACATCACGTCGCAGTCAGTTTTGACTTATGGCATTTTAAACATTTTAATGAACCACATTCCAGACGCTCGCTAGCGCTCGCAGTCAGCATGAGTGTGTCTGGATGATTTAGACAATCTGTTTTGCAATCTTCATCAAGGCAAAATGCAGTTTAAACGTGCATTGATATGACCGCATGTGACCGAATAATATTATATCACCTTTTATACTTTAATAGGGCAGTACAGTTATGACAAGGTTTAATCAATCCATTAAAATATTTGTTTCATCTCGAAAGAAAAGAAATCCCCTACTTTGAATATCTGACTATTTCAAGAAAATGAATATACATGTATGATGATTACGAAATTGTATAGAGGAGTGTCTTCGTTATTCAAATAGACACAACATAGCTTCATTGAATCTAATAAAAGAAAGAAGAAATGTTGTCATGTAGCTTACCTTTTCTTCTGAGCCTTGGGTGGTCTGTGTTTCAGTGCATTTAAGACGTAATATTTGAGCAGTTTCTGGTATGAGACCCGCACCTTCACTGGCATGCCCGACGGTGGGTGTTCCCTGTACCAAGATTTAACTAGCGGCACGTCTATGGCACGCCTGGTGCGACCAGATCGTGTGTTGAATGGCCGTGGGGCGAACAGGAGCGCTATACCATTAGCGGTGTTGTCAGTGTATAATGGTGTGTCGTGCATGAATGGTTGGACATATTCTGGCAACTCAAATTCCTCATCATCTTCTGGCAGGGGGTCTGCATTCTGAAAATCAAAAAATATATATAAATTGTAAATTAACAAGACAGTATAGTTATATATTTTTTTTATAGTTTTTTTTTTGTTTTAGTTTTTTCTTGAATGAAACTGGCACTTGCTTTAATATCCTTCATATATGACACTATGGATATCTTGATTATGAATTAAGAATATTATAAATGTATTAACCAATGAGTGTTTGTCGGATTTGTAGTATCATGTATATGGATGTTTGCGTGTGTGCGCATGAGTATCAATGTTTTTATATGTATTTATAACTTTTATAGCATTATTGTTCGAAGGCCACATTGCATATAAGTGTATGTATTTTATATGCATAAGTTTATATTTATAAAGCTTAGTACAAGTGACAGCAGTTGGGATATTTTAACAAGTAGAGATCATACTCTGAAACAAATACACACTCTCCTGCAACATGTTAGCCCGACATGTCTGTTTTTTATAACTTTGTTTTTCTGGACCTCGAATTTCTGATATGGAGGATATCGAGGGTTGCATGCAGAACTATTGTTACTATTCATAAATGAACAACAAGGTACAATAGTTTCATGTACAGCCCTCGATATGTTTATAGCTCAATTAATTGGTGATGTTTGGCAATTCTTTTAAATTTATACTTTGTGAGTCCTTTATTCAGGAGGCTATGCAAGCACTAATATCAGAGAAAATAAAAAAGCTGGCAATATTTTCATATCCCTATAATTACCTTGTTTGTGTGTCTGTGAGATATGGGGTTGATCAGTGGATCAAAGTAAAACGCTGGCAGATCAGGATCCTCCGTCTTGATGAACACTATGTTTGGCCAGTGGTACCTACATGTATAAAATGGGCATATTATGCTCAAATATAAATAGTGCAAGAAATATCTCCACAAAGTATCTATTTATGAGGCCATTTTGGGAATAAGACCCTGGACAAATTGGGAAAATTTACGCCGTAAATTTTGCCGAATTGGGAAAAAATTTAATCGCTTTACGCCTCAAATTGGGAATTTTCATAAGTTAGTTGTATCAGGTTGTTTTAATTGCCTGGTTTCAATACATGATACATGATTTAAATAGTCATTTTTATAGCATTTCCTTGTAAACATTTGTATATTTGACCTGACTTTGTAAAAAAAAGAAAAAAAAAGAAGGGGAATTTTATTTCAGAATTGGGAAAAAACAACCATATTTGGCATTGGGAACGGGTCCGATAGTCGGACCCGTGAGAATAGTAGAAAAAGGCCTGGAGGCGCTATTTAAAGTGGAGTAAAAAAAGAATATTGCAGAACCTACAAATTCTTTTAACTCTAGTATCAATTGTTCTAAACTCAGTCTCTCTTTTCTTTGTTTGTATGGTGTTTTACGTCATTTTCAAGACATGTAAGGTTATATATAACGGTAATTTTTTTCATGGGTAGAACCAGTAGTGTACACCTCCCGCCATCCGCAAGAATCGACACTTCCTCACTTACAAGTCAAGCTCCTAGTGGGATTCAAACTCCCAGCAGTGAGAGGCGAAAAGGTTTACATTATGTTGCGTTGTAAACCTTTTCGCCTCTCACTGCTGGGATTACATTTGAAATTGAACACCCTTCCATAGATGCAGAATTGAGTTTAAAGAACCGAATTTCAGAAAATTGTGTTCACACACAGATATTTATTAAACTGCCTTCCTGGGGTCACGATTATGTTTTAATAGAATAACCTAAACCCTGCATCATAAAACACTAGTTTAAAAGAAAGGCATGACACAATTTTCGTAAGTAAATAATCTTGGTTTATCATCAGGAAGACCTAAAAAGATTAGCAAGACGGGGATTAAACTCGAGATCTTGGGTTTTCCAATGTGCTATCCTCTGAATGGGGAACGTTACATACCAAGACAAGTGGACCTGGAACGGTATGTTGTTGTACAAGTACGGGAAGGCAATTCTGTACTCTGTCCTCACCGGTTGACGGATAATAATCTTGTTGATGTCGTTGAACTCGTTCCAATCCTCGTCCCTAAAAACAAACAATCATCGTCTTAATTATTAATGTCCTTATTTTATTCTTACATGCAAGAATTAATATGAAAGAGTTTGAAGAAGAACAATTACGCCAGGTGAATTAGAGAAATTTTGCGTCAATAGTTTACTCTTATACACGACAGTCTGTATTCTCTCAGAGGATTAAAATAAAATGATACTGCATTTAAATGTAAAACTGCATTTAAGTAAAAGCCACTGGTCTTGCCTAGTTTCCATTTATATAATATTCCAATCTTCAATAAGCACAAAAAATACACAAATATATATTAAACTGCATACCATATGTTCATAAAATAAAAATAGTATCAATAGAACAACAATGCCGTTATTTCTTAATACGTTTTAATATGATAAGATTGTGTTCTTACTGAAGTTCTTTGTCCTTGACGAGAGGTTCAAACTTTGGCCCGCCGGGTATCGCCATATTGAGAGCCTTAGCTGTGAAGAAAGACTTGAGGTCGAACAGATAGAAATAGTTGTTGTCAACCAGGTCAGTCAACAGTTGGTTACCAAGGCGATACAACACAGACATGATAGGCAGCGTCAGATTCCACTTCCTGTATGTAGTGCCATTCACATACCTGTCAAAATGAAACAAACATTAAACAATTTATATACCATGTTAATATTAGAAGTTTTAATATGTTAAAAACAAAATGTCATCATTTAAATAACAAAATTAACTTGAACAAAAAAAGTATATGCATGTGTGTGTGGCTTCTAGAAGTAAAAGCCAGTCGTACAGTCCAAGAAGGGGTAACCTTTTAACAGGGTACATGTATTTTCCAGCAGTTGTTCATACTTTTAAAGAATGAATAGCAGGGGTCATTGTTTTGACAAGTTTCACACCCTGTGTATATGCTACAAGCGCTCCAGTAGATCAGTTTAACAAAAGCGAAAGTGCTTCCAACCAATATAACCCAGGTTTGATACCCAGACTTGAATTTGTGCGAGGATATGATTGCCGCTCACTCAGACACATGCGTTTTCCAGGGTCTCAGGTTTCCTTTCACACCAAGGACCATGCTTACACCGTCATCCGTGCCCTCAATAGTGGCTTGATGAGCTGTGGAGGTGCTACTTTCATAATTGATGTAAAAAAAATATTTTTTTACAAAAGTACTTACTTTGAGTCGACGAGAGGGTGGGCATCATAGAACCATTCAGCAACGCACTTGTCCTCATCCATATCCAGTTCTATCTGGATTGCTTCCAGTGGCTCTACATCCAGGATATTGTCTGCGTAGTCCAGTGGAGGCTCTTCATCATCAAACGGAGGAAATCTCATACGCTTGAAGTGACGACGATCACGCTTCTCTCTCCGCATCATGATCCACATGGTTCTGAAATAACATTGATAAATATAATTGAACTGGATTTTAATAGTCGCACCAACAGCTAAGGTCATATGCCGACTTTTCAGGTTTCCATTGGTTGTGCCGTGTTGACTTATATATATGTTCTGTTATCCAAAGCCAATTTGCGTGCTTTATATGTGCTTTAACTGTCCAAAGCCATGTTTATTTGTGTCTTTTTGATCAACAGACACATTGTTTACACAGGCAATGAAATTACAATGAAGAATAACTGCGTTTTTATGCACGTCTTTTGGTCAGTTGTACACATTTTCTTTTACTTCTAGCAGAAACAGAAAATGATTTGGTTTGGTTTGAATAGTGTACAACGTAACTTTAAGCATTTGTTTGGCCATACATGACGGTCGATATTTTTGTGGTGGAGGTTTCTTGAAACAAAGGAAGACAAAGTGAACCAAACCATCCAGAATCATTGAGATGTACCATTTTTTCGTTAAATCCTTTCAGCCTTAAAGGGAATGTAGCGACACAGCCAAACAAGCTTTGTTATTGAAAATTCTGAAAATCTTGGAAAAAGGTGAAAGAATTATCAAAATCGGATGATAAACAAAAAAGATATGACCATTTAAAGGTTGTTCTAAAATGAATATGGGAGCCGCCATTTTTAGAACTATGATGTCATAGTTCCATATTACCATATATCGAATATTGATAAATATCATTTAAAATGAAGAAAATCACTGCAAATGAATGATTTCTTTTACGGGTCATATAAAGCATTTTTCCATTAAGTACTACATATTTTTCATACAGTTGCTATCATATTTTTTCCCTATAAATCAGTAAATTTTCATATTTATAAATATTCCAATATATGGTCATTTAGAACCGTGATGTCATAGCTCTCAAAATGGCCGCTTCCATATCCGTTTCAACAGAAACTTCAAATGATCATATCTTCTTTGTTTATCATCCGATTTGGATAATTATTTCACCTTTTTCCAAGATTTTCAGAACTCTCAATAACAAAGCTTGTTTGGCTGTGTCGCTACATTCCCTTTAATGCAATCTGATACAATATAGTACCAACCACTAGCAAGTTTCAAACTCGTCTGATTTAAAATATAAAAGAAAACGACAAACATTTTTAAAGACTTACCCCCACTGAGCAATATAGACTGGTTCTATAACCCATGGAATTTCATTTACAAATGATATAGCTCCTGTGATGTGGTAGAGAACCTTGCAGTCCCGGATCTGTTCCCAAGGCATAGGCATATTCTCCAGCAGTTTCAACACGGCATGTGGCATGTACTTCAGGGCACTGTAAAATGCACAAATATGTCAAATTGCAGCATGCAATGGATCAAGATATTTTAGAATTATGTTGCTACTGAATAGTGTAATTTTATAATTTTAATTTAGTGAAACAAAATACTCCCTTCTTTAGTATTATCTGTCAGGGCTTTCCCCAGGATTTTTTTAAGGAGTGGTGGCATTTGTGCACTATAACAGCGTCTTTTTTTCCTTCTTTGGGCGGGTCCGGTAATCGCCAAAAAATAGCATTTTTCCCAATTTTGAGTACAAAAAAAATAATAATAAAAAATAAATTCCAATTCAAGATTTTTCTTCCCAAAATTGTAAAATGTTTTAGAATAATCTTCTTAATAAAGTTTTTCACCAGGGTTTTCGACGTTTCTTCTGCTTTTCTGTGTAAATTGAAGAAAAAGCGCACGTTTTTTCCCCAATTTGACCGGCCACGGACCCATTCCCAAAATGGTGAAAAAAAAACGCTGTATAAGGCAGATGGGCGCGGGAAAGGACGGGTGGTTTTCCCGCATCCCGATTGAAAAAAATAGACAGTCATCAGGGATTAATTAAGGGAACAGTAAAGGTAATCAGCTTTCTAAGTAAGCCATGGGAAACTTGAAATGCTGATCAGATTGAGGCATCGCGGCTACATTAAGGCGTGACAGGTCACTTTCTGAAGCGAAGGCACCATGGTAGCGCCACGTCTTAAAGGGCTGGGAAAAGCACTGTCTGTATAGTGATGCAATCTTCGGATTTTTATGGTTATCTTTTACAGGCGTTAAAATTCAGTACAGACTTCTGCTGCATAAAAGGACAATGCATTTTTAAACATTTATAATATAGCTTAAACCATACAATTGAAAGAAATACATCTTTCTTTTACATATTCTATTTCAAAAACAAAATCAGATATATGCAACTCTTACCAAAGTCTGACAGTCACATTTATGAGCTTTTCTCATTTGTTAATTTTCTTTGCAAATTGGACACGAGTTTCTAAAGCATTACATACCCAAGATAGACTCTCTTGTCATGCCTAAATTTTCTGTTTGTCATATCGCCATGGTCGCGTATGATTTTGCGCACATGTTCTGGGGGCATGTCTTCTTTCTGGGCATCCACAAACCCAAACTTTCTCTTTTCACTGTAACGCTTGGACTGCAACTGCTGCCATTTCCGAGCTGTAAATATAACATTTCTAACGTCAGCTGACTTTCATTAACATTTCTACAATTAGCAGGCAGAGATTTTAATGAGACTTTCACCAAATGACTAAAAAAACTAGAATTGTTCAAAAAAACAACAACTTTAAATCACTAAAAAGTTGATTGATACATGTATGTAAATTTTTATTTTGCTTTTTGCCACACATTTAAGGCCTGATTGAAATCAAACTTATTTAGCTCATTTCCCTCAATCATAATGATAATTTCTCATCAAACTGACTCAGTGAATTAAGAGTTGTCATTCATTGCTCAACTGACGCAAATGTTCGCATTTGGTAAATTTTAAAGAGATTTTCTCCATTTTAACGCATAGTAAAGTGATCCCTGAGCTGCAGGAAACCGCATAAAATAATAACTATTTACTATATAAAGCTGATATATTTACATTATATCAATTTTGCAGTAATTGTTAACGTAAATCAATTTTGCATATTAAAACAGCAATATTTCAATCGCGATAGAGATTTATTAAATGGGTTGATGCACTATTTTCAAACACGATTTATTTAAAAGGGCTCTCAAAGACTTGAAAAAAGTTGAAAGAATTATCAAATAAAGGAGATATGACCTATTGAAAATTTGCCAAGAAACATAAATGGAGGAGGCCATCTTTGAACGATGACGTCATCGTGCCATTTCACCATATATGGAATATTGACAAAATGTATTTTAAAGCAAAGAAAATCACTGCATATGAAAAATAAGCATACAATTTATACATTTTACATCTGTATATCTATTTTTAAACAATTTGCAGTGATTTTCGTTGCTTTAAAGGACATTTTGTCAATATGCCATATATGGTAAAAAGGTGCGATGACATCATCGTTCAAAGATGGCCGCTTCCATTGATGTTCATTGCAAATTTTCAATAGGTCCCATCTCCTTTAGTTTTCATGATATTTCGATAATTCTTTCAGCTTTTTTCAAGTTTTTGAGAGCCCTTTTAAATAAATCGTGTTTTAAAATCGTGCATCAACCCCTTTAAATGAATAAGTCCATTCATAATTATTAACTAATGCATTCAAATTGTTTCACCTTTTTCCTGCAGTTTTTCCTCCGACATGTAGTCTGGGACTCTGGGTGGTTGAGGGGGCTGTGGTTGCGGGGGCGGAACTGGCACGCTGATCTGTTGCATCTGCTGGGGCATGCCCGGAACCTGCATGAGGGGCTGTAGCATCTGTACTTGCCCCAGGATTATGGGCTGCCCATTAGGGCCAATCACATAGTTGTAAGCCATGACGGCTTAAACTGCCACCTTTTTCAAATATCCACTGAAAGAAGAAATAATCTATACTGAAAAAATGACTCCAAATATAATCTAAGTAAATCTTGTCTTGGAAATAGTGAAATTGACGTATTGTTCACAACTATATAGTACTGTTACTTAATAATTTGATGTGTGAACCAGGCTACTTTCCCCGGCTAAATTCAGACTCCTTTTAAGGAGAGCAGAAGCGTTTAAAATGAAATGTATTTGCATAAAATATTTTTGTATACGTAATCTTAACTCTAGATTTAAATATCATTGTATAAATGCATATTTATAAAGATATTCATCTTATCAATAGTCTGCAAAGTATTCAATTTGTTAAAGAAAAACACCCCTAGCCTTGTACATCAGTTGTACATCAGATGGCAGTGTGTTTATTTTGGTTTTAGGGGAATGGTGGCGTGTCCCATCAAAGGGGGGAAATTCGCGTCGTAAACCTAAAATTGGGAGAAAATATTTTGTTTTATATTTTTTATAAATCTTTCATTTAATACTTTATTTACATCAAGAGCATGTTTGATGGGGATTTTTTTCTCAAAAAAGGGGGAAATACTTTTTGGCAGGGGGAATATGTATGGAGTTCAACATTGTTTTTAACAATCTGTCAGGCATATCACGACAATGTATACTTGTATTGTAACAGTGAGCTCAATGCCCGATTTCAGTGATGCCACACTGGTGCTGAATTGGGGGTTTTATGTCTCACTAACACAAAAAGGTAATGAACATTCCAGACCCAGTCCCCATTTACATCTATTAATATACATCTACTATGGTGATTCACCTGTTTGCCGGTGGTCGCTTATTACCGGGGTAGTTCGTATAAATCCCATTCCCATCATGCAATATCTGTTCATAAGGTCATTTGTATGCAAATGTGTTGCCCTAGATTGCCACTATGTGTCAACACAGGAAAAAATCTAAATTATTAAATATTTTTCCTTTTGAAAAAACAAAAACAAATACCTCCTATTTTTTTCCTCCTTTTCAGAAATAAATAGCATGCCTGTCTCAAAATTGATTAAATTTGCTTTTTTGGTGTCGTCTAGCACTAGCTTTAAGCTTGGCCATCTTGCCAGGGTTCGACACTAACGCTAGTCCGTTAGTCCTGTGCCCACCTGTTTCCAGGAGGACTACCTAACGTGAAAGTTGGCTAGTCCGTCGGACTAGTAATTTTTCGAGCATTATGGCCATAAAATACACATTCCTAATATAGGGCCGGGCTCACTCGATTAGTAAAACTTTGCTATGATTTGGCCGACTTTGTTTTTCTATCCATGTGGGGCGAACGTTATTTTCGGGTCATTTTCAGCACTTTCAAATGTGATTAACCGCATAATTAACAAAACCCTCTAAAATACACAATCAGCGCGTGTTTCACAAGTACCTTATTTAATCCAAGTAATAGATAGAGTCTGGTCTCAACGAGTTGGCTTATTTAAACTCCGAGATGGGCGTAGCCCATCGAGGTGTTTAAATAACCAACGAGCTGAGACAGACTCTATTTTTTTTGTAGCATGGTGTGTACTTAGTAACACTGCGACGTCATAGTGACCGTACTCTAAATGCCAATTTCCGGTAGTTGTAGTACGGCATAGCCACACCCCGGTAGTTACCCTAAATTAAACGATTTAATGCTCTGTATTCATCAAAGGAAATGTCACCGACCATGCTACAATTATCATTAAATTACAACCCGACTCTTATCTAATCAGGGCAATAGCCTAATTATCGACCATTATCGGTTTGCCTGAGGCAAGATGTAAATATAACCGCCATGTTTGCTCGTTAGTCGATCACGTGATCAGATCATGTACGCATTCTATTCAAGTAAACCAATCAAAGCCGTCGTATTTTTCCGTTTGGTGAATAATTAAACAAGAGGCCCAAGAGGGCCTGTGGACGCTCTACTGGCTAACACGGCTCTTATAACATCCATGAAGCGATTGACTGCCATTTACGTTTCTCTTTTGAAAGTTTCGGGCAAAAAACAGCTTTTTAACTAAATCAAGGGCCATAACTAAAGAATCTGTTTGGTAAAGATCAGATGAAAAATGAAGGTCCCACCGTTAACTAAATCAAGAGCCGTAACTCCTCTGTTATTGGTCCAACTGGTCCAACATAGAGCTGAACAAATAAAAAATAAAAATAAATATGAAAAAAAAAATTAAAAAAATAAAAAAATATAAAAAAAAAATATGAAAAAAATAAATAAACAAGAGGTCAATGAGCTTGAAGCTCTACTGATTGATTTTGATTTCAGGAAGTAGTCGCTACAAACTTGTTTTTTGAAAATTTATTTTTAGCCATGGCGGCCATCTTGAATTTCCGGCCGACCTGAAATTTTGCTAGGATCAATTAGACATCAAGAGCAACATTCCTGTGAAGTTCATGAAAATCCGTCAAGAGGTTTCAGAGGAGTAGTCGCTACAAGTTTTCATTATATAATTCTATGTAAACAAAGATGGCCGCTGACAGCCATGTTTAACATCGAATCAAAACGATTTTTGACAAGGACCAACGTCATGTAATGCTGATCATTTTAGAAAAAGTCCCATATCAATATCACTTATAGTTTTCAAGAAGTAGTCGCTACAAACTTGTATTTTGAAAATCTATTTTTAGCCATGGTGGCCATCTTGAATTTCCTGCCGACCTGAAATTTTGCTAGGATCAATTAGACATCAAGAGCAACATTTCTGTGAAGTTTCATGAAAATCAGTCAAGTAGTTTCAGAGGAGTAGTCGCTACAAGTTTTCATTATATAACTCTATGTAAACAAAGATGGCCAATATGGCAGCCATGTTTAATGTCGAATCAAAATAATGTTCGACTCGGATAACCATCATGTCATGCTGATCATTTTAGAAAAAAGTCCCATATCAATATCACTTATAGTTTTCAGGAAGTAGTCGCTACAAACTTATTTTTTAACAAGAGGTCAATGACCTTGAAGCTCTACTGATTGATTTTGTTTTCAGGAAGAAGTCGCTACAAACTTGTTTTTTGAAAATCTATTTTTAGCAGTGGCGGCCATCTTGAATTTCCGGCCGACCTGAAATTTTGCAAGGATCAATTAGACATCAAGAGCAACATTCGTGTGAAGTTTCATGAAAATCCGTCAAGTATTTTCAGAGGAGTAGTCGCTACAAGTTATCATTATATAACTCTATGTAAACAAAGATGGCCACTGGCAGCCACGTTTAACGTCGAATCAAAATAATGTTCGACTCGGATAACCTACATGTCATGCTGATCATTTTAGAAAAAGTCCCATATCAATATCTCTTATAGTTTTCAAGAAGTAGTCGCTACAAACTTATTTTTTAAAAATCTATTTTTAGCCATGGCGGCCATCTTGAATTTCCGGCCAACCTGAAATTTTGCTAGGATCAATTAGACATCAAGAGCAACATTCCTGTGAAGTTTCATGAAAATCCGTCAAGTAGTTTCAGAGGAGTAGTCGCTACAAGTTTTCATTATATAACTCTATGTAAACAAAGATGGCCGCTGGCAGCCATGTTTAACGTTGAATCAAAACGATTTTCGACAAGGACCAACATCATGTCATGCTGATCATTTTAGAAAAAGTCCCATATCAATATCTCTTATAGTTTTCAAGAAGTAGTCGCTACAAACTTGTTTTTTAAAAACCTATTTTTAGATTTGGCGGCCATCTTGGATTTCACATCTACATGAATTTTTGCTAGGATCAACTAGACTTCATGGGCAACATTTTTGTAAAGTTTCATGAAAATCTATTCAGTAGTTTCAAAGGAGTAGTCGCTACAAAAAAAAAGTTAACGGACGGACAGACAGACAGACAGACGGACGACGCACCACGGCATAAGCTCTGCTGATCTCTGATCAGTAGAGCTAAAAATCTATTTTTAGCTGTGGTGGCCATCTTGAATTTCTGGCCGATCTGAAATTTTGCTAGGATCAATTAGACATTAAGAGCAACATTCCTGTAAAGTTTCATGAAAATCCGCCAAGTAGTTTCAGAGGAGTAGTCGCTACAAGTTTTCATTATATAACTCTATGTAAACAAAGATGGCCGCTGGCAGCCATGTTTAACGTCGAATCAAAAAGAATTTCGACAAGGACCAACATCATGTCATGCTGATCATTTTAGAAGAAGTCCCATATCAATATCACTTATAGTTTTCAAGAAGTAGTCGCTACAAACTTGTATTTAAAAAATCTATTTTTAGCTTTGGCGGCCATCTTGGATTTCACATCAACATGAATTTTTGCTAGGATCAACTAGACTTCATGGGCAACATTTCTGTAAAGTTTCATGAATATCCATCCAGTAGTTTCAGAGGAGTAGTCGCTACAAATAAAAGTTTACGGACAGACAGACGGACGGACGGACGCCGCACCACGGCATAAGCTCTGTTGATCTCTGATCAGTAGGGCTAAAAAATGAAATAAATAAAAAAATAAATGAATATAATAATAATATAAAAAAAGAAAGTCTTAAAATCTGCTAAAGTGGCAAAGATCGGATGAAAAATGAAGGCCTTATCGTCTTAACGAGGCATAATATAGCATTTTGAACTAAATCAAGGGCCATAACTCCGCTGTTACTAGTCCGATATGAATGGTTTTCGATCTTGTCCGAGCTTTCATTGATATCAACAACTTGATAAAGTTTGGTAAAGATCGGATGAACAATGAAGACCCTATCGTCTTAACGAGGGAAAATATATTTTAACTAAATCAAGGGCCAAAACTCCGCTGTTACTGGTCCGATATGGCTGGTTTTCAAACTTGTTCGAGCTTTCAACGACATTAACAATCTGATAAAATTTAGTAAAGATCGGATGAAAAATGAAGCCCCTATCGTCTAAACAAGGCAAAATATAGCATTTTTAACTAAATCAAGGGCCATAACTCCGTTGTTACTAGTCCGATATGGCTGGTTTTCGAAATTGTCGGAGCTTTCATTGATATTCGGAGCTTTCATTGATATTAACAATCTGATAAAGTTTGGTAAAGATCGGATGAACAATGAAGCCCCTATCGTCACTTTTTTACCCCAGATTCTGTGGCTGAAGTTGGGGTGCGCGGTTTAAGCAACAAGTAATGATTTACTCTTTTTTTTTCAGCCAAGACGAGAAGTTTTGTGGTTTTCAAAAAGTCGCAAGACCGGCAGTTTACTACAGAGATTGAATCGAACAAAAGTTGGCTTGTTTCTATTGTTTCAATAAAATGCGTTGTATGCTATATGCTTATTATCAATAAAAATAATAAAATCAAACTTTACCATGTTTTGTGTCGATTATTGTTGAGAAAATACCATTGAATGTTGAAAAATATCATTGTTTACATAAATCGGCAAAGTGAAATGATAACGAGGCTGTGGTTTCCGTTTAACGTAGACGGGTTTACAAACCCGTGAATAGAATAGAATAGAATATTATGTTTTCTTCCTAACGACGACTACCGGATAACCGCGGTATTGATTTACCGCACATTTATTTGTTAAAGTCGATTCTAAAATTTGACAACGTAGAATCTTGATTATTCATAAAGGGTTTAATTGGCTGGGAAAATGTGTGAAGTGTTTGGTTCTTGCTAATCTGACCGCAAACAATGATGACTATGGTGATTATTAAACAAACATGTAACAATACATGTACACAGAAAAATGTCAATTTTTTAATTGTCCTTGATTACTTCAGAAGTTTGAGTAGGTGCTGACACGATGTGTTAGGAAAATGCATTTAATAGGTGATGCCACAAGACAATGCATCTCATTTCGAGAAACCTCTCAAACTGTCAACACCTTCAAATTGTCAACACTTTCAAATTGATAAGCAAGAGTAAATAACCTGCAAACAACACCAGTCATACAACGCCAGATTAAAAAATGTAATATGATCGTAATAAAAGTTGAACACGGGCGTGGGGATCTTGATTTTATTGAATCTTGAATAAACAACAAAAGTACACTCAACAGTACAAGTTTATTTACACTTGAGTAAAAAAACACAGTCTAACATGCAGCTTGTTTTAGCCAATCAAAATTCGTTTTACATTTCCTCTTTGGTCAATGATTCAAAATGGCGCTCTGCTATCCTGAAATTTAAAACACATGTTTTTTATGTGAGGTTTACGCTACAATACATAACAAAAAGTTTTTTTCCAAGGATTTCAGACCCAAAGTCGGGGTGCGCGTTATATGCGCATGCGCGCTATACGCCGAAAAATACGGTATTGAATCCTACGATTAGTCATAGCCATCAATTACTTATCTCTGTCTATGGATTAGGTAATGAATTTGTGTTTTGTTACTCAATGCGGGTATGACTGAAAAATAAGTTTTGGGTAATTGTCGAATAATTTGTATTGTTCAATAAAAATGAAACGAAGACCAGAATAATATTGCATTCGGTTAACATGTGTCAAGTTGGTTAGGGTTGAAAATGCATCTAAATCTGATGAAAGCCTGCCTGGGGAGAAACCGAAAAAAATAATAAAGATTTACGATTTCAGTTGGTATCTTCAAGACGAAAAGGGTTTTTGGCACTGTTCCCTTTGAAGTTTGTCTCCTGTTATACACCTGTTGTTTTTTTTGTTGCTAAATACACCGTTTTCAGGAAGGACCATCTAGTTCTCAGGAGGACTACTAGTTTTTTTAAGTCACTAGTCCTCCGGACTACCCGTTTAAAAAAGTTAGTGTCGAACCCTGCTTGCTTCATATTAAATCAGGTCACATGTTCCCAAATATAACAAACATCTCAGCGTTTTTTACCTTATATAAATGGGACCGATAAACGGCCCCATTCCCAATTGAAACAAGAGGCCCAAGAGGGCCTGTGGACGCTCTACTGGCTAACATGGCTCTTATAACATCAATGAAGCGAGTGACTGCCATTAACGTTTTTTTTGAAAGTTTCGGGAAAAAACAGCTTTTGAACTAAATCAAGGGCCATAACTAAAGAATCTGTTAAAGTTCAGTAAAGATCAGATGAAAATGAAGACCCTACCTTTAACGAGGCAAAATATAGCATTTTTAACTCCTCTGTTACTGGTCCGACTGGTCACATAGAGCTAAAAAAATTATTAATTAAAAAAAAGAAAAAGAAAAAAGAAAAAAAAAGTTAAAAAAAAAATTAAAAAAAATTAATTTAAAATTAAAAAAAAATAAATAAAAAAAAAATATATATTAATGTAAAAAAATAATTAAAAAAAAAAAAGTTTGGTAACGATCGGATGAAAAATGAAGGCCCTCTCGTCTTAACAAGGCAAAATATAGCGTTTTGAACTAAATCAAGGGCCATAACTAAGTTGTTACTGGTCCGATATGTTTGGTTTTCAAACTTGTCCGAGCTTTCATTGATATTAACAATCTGATAAAGTTTGGTAAAGATCGGATGAACAATGAAGCCCCAATCGTCTTAATGAGGCAAACTATAGCATTTTTAACTAAATAAAGGGCCATAACTCCGCTGTTACTGGTCCGATATGGCTAGTTTTCGAACTTGCTCGAGCTTTCATTGATATTAACAATCTGATAAAGTTTGGTAAAGATCAGATGAACAATGAAGCCCCTATCGTCTTAACGTGGCAAAATATAGCATTTTTAACTAAATCAAGGGCCACAACTCCGCTGTTACTGGTCCGATATGGTTGGTTTTCGAACTTGTTCGAGCTTTCAATGACATTAACAATCTGATAAAGTTTGATAAAGATCGGATGAACAATGAAGCCTCTATCGTCTTAACGAGGCAAAATATAGCATTTTTAACTAAATCAAGGGCCATAACTCTGGTGTTACTTGTCCGATCTGGCTGGTTTTCGAACTTGTCCGAGCTTTCATTGATATTTACAATGTGGTAAAGTTTGGTATAGATAGGTTGAACAATGAAGGCCCTATCGTCTTAACGAGGCAAAATATAGCATTTTTAACTAAATCAAGGGCCATAACTCCGCTGTTACTTGGCCGATCTGGCTGGTTTTCGAACTCATCCGAGCTTTCATTGATATTAACAACCTGTTAAAGTTTGGTAAAGATTGGATGAAAAATGAAGGCCCTATCGTCTTAACGAGACAAAAGTTAACAACGGACAGACGATGGACGGACGAGGGACAACTCGGCATCCCATTATTTGACATTTTTCCCAATTTCCAATTAAAAAATTCCCAAATCGAAGTTGTTTTTCCGTCAATCTTTCTCCTGGGATATTCTCAATACACAGATGTTATAAATCTTCCCATTTCTGTTTAAGATTTATCTTCTTAATAAAGTTTTTTACCAGGGTTGTATGTTGTTTCTGCTTTTCTGTGTAAATTGAAACGCAAAACACAGCCTCGTCACCCGAGGATGACGCCATGTTGTTTATGCGTTGCAGAAACGCTTTACCATTGGTATGTTATCTAAACGCTTTACCGCTAGTATATTCTACTATGTAACAAGCGCCTCAGTGAGCGATGGGTTAATACTAAATAAAGGACGAATAACAGAAATCGTCTGGGCCAGGAATCATGAGAATATGCGGAGAATATGCAGAGAATCTGGTGCAACCCTAAATGACAATAAACTTAACAGCATTGTTAACATTTTCAGGGACAACAAAAACAGAGAAATTATTCTGGAACAACACAGTGAAGTACAGTAAAAACTTGAAACATTACAGTTGTGAAAATATTTTTATTATGCAAATCATCAATAAATATGTAATAATTCACAAAATACAAAAAAACATTTTTCCCAATTCTGAGAAAAACGCGCTTTTTTCCCCCAATTTTGAGAAAAATCGCGTGTTTTTTCCCATTTTGACCGGCCACGGACCCATTCCCAAAATGATGAAAAAAAACGGTGCATCTGGTGCTAACATAAAAACATACAAGGTGATTTATACCTATACACCGGTATACCACCATCTTTGTTTTTTTCACCCGACTTGATGTGACCTATTTGCGGTGATAGTTTTACAATGAAAACACTTACAATTTGAAATTTGTTGATGAATATTGAAAGATAATAGATTATTTTATCATCCTATCACACATAGTTTTAAAATGTTATATTTTTACTTTGAAATGGATGCCTTTTATGACGAGTACACCGGTATATAGATGAGCGAGCATAATTCATAATTTTGATAGAGCATCATCAAAAAAAATTGACCAATCAGTGACCAGAAATAAGACATAACAATACATTCTGGTAGATGATAAACTCGGTCTTTATCCTTGATGTTCAACCAAGTTTACTGTTAAAATTAAGGTATTTTCAGTGTAATTATTTTGAAATCCTGCATATTTCATACACATTTATGCACATTGATTCAGAATATGTATCTTTCAAAATCTAAACTTGAAAATTATCATCTTTTTCCTCTGCCAAAGATTTTTATTTTACTATAGAACCCAAGGATAAAAACGAGTAACAGTCACTTTTTATCACCTAGTGAAAATAAGGTAAAATCTCAACATTTTGGCAATGCAAAATTATGAATAGGTAAAAAAAACAAAAAAATCTCACCAAAAAAACAGCAGAGTTACTGCAAAATCTGTTGTTCATTTGAGCCATGATCATTGTTTTCTTCATTTGAATATAATTTGCATGCTATCAATGTAAGCGAGACAGTTAGATATCGCTATCAGATGTTTCTCTCGCTTCATGAAGGCTTGGACAAATTATGTGAGCATCTCGCCCAGTCGTAGTTATTTGCCTTGGTCGAGAGAGAACTGGTACCAGAACAGGTGCTAGTTCACTTACTGGTGACTACAGTATGAATACTTGGATGCCGGCCCCTTGGATGCCTGTTCCGTCACTGTATTCAAGCAGAAGCAGTTCTATCAATCACTTACTTCCTAATTTTAAGGGTTGTTTCTCTTCTGATCTGTTATTCGTTATATTATGTCTATATATGGTTGGAAATATAAATTATTCTTTGTGTCTAGATCTCTGGCTGGTAATCTGTATGCGGTAATGATTTTACCTTGTTGTAACTGGGACGTAAACTCGCCGAAAAATTAGCAGGGCACAGTGTTTGTGGACACAATAACATTCTGAACCAGTTATTTGGCAAGTGAACTGTGCGCACCAGTTACGATAAACAATAAAAGCAAAGGTATGATGAAGTATCTACCCTTATTTAAATTAAAACAACATATGCACGACATTACCTTAAGGCTGTTCTGTGCTTTTTTATTCAGCAAAATATTTTTCCATGTGGGTTAATGGCGGCGTCGTTTACTATACGTAAGTCACGTGACAGTTTTAACGGTGTCGATATAAATATTTGTTCGGCGCTATCAGCTATTGCGGCTATTCAAACGGTTTCGGATAATTATTCTATGTTAGTAAAGCTCACTGTTGACAACTTGATGGTCTAGCTGATGAAAAAAAAATGAAACAATATAGCAAGCGCACATAGGAGTATGCATTCATACGCAACAGATACGTAATAAAACAGAGATTTGCTTTCAGGTAGGAAATAGTAAAATTTCTATTGTAACTGTATAGCATGAGTTATGAGTTTACTTGACAATTTGTATTTAAAAAGACAGACTGACTATACAGTAGCATAGGTAGTTTATGCTAATTCATGTAGTTGTTGTAATTTTGCTGAACATTGTAACTGTATTGAGTGTGTCTTTAAGTCTGCAGCAGGTCGCAGTGTCCTGTGTGCAGTGCTATTGTTATATAATGTCTGTCTTAAATATAAAAAGATAACATGAAGAAAGAGATTTCTTTTTTTTTTACCTTAAGTCATACGAGATTATGTGAGATATAAGTGACATATCTGTACTTCTTAATCTTATATCTCTGACAAAACTATACTATGTAAAAGTTATGTATAGTCATGGACATATCTACATGTATATATGCCCATGGCATGGTACAGTAAAACATTAAGGTCATTTATAAATATGCTATACTGGTGTGTAATGAATACAGATAGATGATAGTTACATTTATTACGGTCACATTAGGATTGAATGCGGTATTTACATTTTGCAATGGTGTATGCAAGACATTTAGTGAGTTTAAAGTATGTTAAAGAAACTAACACTCCAAATAACGGCAAAATTATGCTACAAAACCGTTTATAAAGACTCTAGCCAGGTGTCCAGGTCATATAACAACGTATATGTGCCTATTAAAAGTATAGGTTTGTTCACTGGTTCTTAAAATATCCGTGACTGAATATACTTTATGAGCCGGTGACTCTTAATTCGACGCCCAAGTTTTTGGTGTGTGTGTGCGCGCGTGCGTGCGTGCGTGGTCAGTAGGTTTAGAAACGGTGTACATATGTTGTAAAATTTGGCTGTTGTTGGCCAAGCTACTTTAACTTTAAACTCACCTCATGTTTTTCATACCCCCTGGAAATATCGAACTCAACACTTATATTTACATTAAATTTGTTCAATCCGTTTTCCAAACTTTTAATAGTGTAAATACGTTGTATTTATACAACTACGGTGCCCTGTTAGCGCCATCTTACCATCGCATCTTACCATCGACCATCGACCTAGGTCAGATTAATGGACTGCTCCTTGTTTATTTTAGCTCCACCCCAAACGATTTTTTATTTATAATTCAAATTAAACAGTTAAGATTCTTACAGTATGATTTATAATGAACTGACAGAGCATCATTTCAATAAAAGTATAAGAATCATAACATAGTATACAAAACGTATCGCTTGACTTAAACTTATAGATAAAGCATTTGTCGATAGGAACATTTACGACTCCGTATTTACAGAATACATCTAAGCCATTGGATAAAAGCATGTTCTTGAGATTTTGTTCTTGATTTTAGTAAATGGATTTTCCTTTTCTTGTATTGCTTTAATGAGAGTCACATTCATATATGCAGGGTTTAAGAGCGCTGATATTTGGTACAAATAAACTCTTTGTAATTGCTAATTATCTCAGTCCTTGGAACAGTGATAATAAATTGGAAAAAATCCTTGAAGTTAGACGAAATTACCTAAAACATTATTTCGTTAAATAAAGGGTCATAACTCTGGTGTTTATTATAATATTACATTATGTATGTCGATACTTTTGATTATTGAACACAACTAATAACTTTATGGCCCACAGTCTTTGGAGTGTCGTAGCTAGAACAAACAGTGTCCATAGTCCTGAGACTTGTCCAGTAGGACCTTTAAATAAGCTTAATTCGGGGTAATAATTACGCAATTATGTTGTGAAACCAATTACTTAAAAAAAACTGTCTTTAAACGGTACACTATATGTTATTATATGTAAGATTTAAGTAAAATATGCGAAAAATAAAATAATTGATTTATTAGAAAATACGTACGTCTGACCTATCGATCTTCCGGAGTTCGGTACTCGTCCGGCTCATGTGTTGTGTCACCGTGCTTATTTTTTTTTACTGAATATGGGTGCAACCAATTGCTTTATACTTGACAGGTACGCTGTACATTTTTGAGTTTAAAGGGACACATGGCAATCTTGATTTTTCAAAAACTAGCGGTGTCCCGTTAGTTTTTCTACATTATTGCATGTGTTCAATCATTAATGTTAATTATAAGAATTGTATTAAGCCAGTTGTTTTTGCATATTATTAATTTTTGATATTACTGCACCAATAATATATTAAAACTTGTAGTATAATAAGACGAAATAGTGAATACTTAAAATTTGATTTATTTAAATGTAACCAGGGTAACTGGATATATAAATCGAGACACCCATTTCAAATACTGCAAGATTGCCGTGTGTCCCTTTAATTTAAAGTTGTATGTGTTATGTTATGTCTATAGTCTTAACGTTGTTAATATAGGACTATAAATAACTAATAATCTGTAATTACGATGCTATTCATTGTAATGTAAATAGGGAACTTGCCAGCAGCAGTCAGTGTTCCAGACTGGAGTGCGTGGTATATAAGACGACATATGATAATACAACAGTATGGATACATGTGATGTGCGAAGACAGAACTTTGCAGTTTGGCTTGTCCGGGCTGACAACAACAAAAACGTTCTCGGACAATTTATGCTCTTTTGGACGTTTTTATACTTAAGTTACATGTAAACGACTCTCTTACATGTTTTATATCAAAAGTTTGCATTATTAGCGTATGTTAAAAGACAAGTTTGAAACGTTGGAGGATCTTTAAATACGTTTTCAATATACTCGTAAATCTCAGATAGAGGCCCGGGTGGGAGGATGTAAAATAGAGCACCTGTGTGATATAAACATTTCAGTTCATTTTATTTTCGAGATTGAAATACTGGTAACAGTAAGCATTTAAAGCAGGTTAGATATGTTTTTACAACATCCGACTGCCAATGTTTTACAAACACATATGGCAACTAAAAACACCAGACTCTAAGGCGGCCATAAGATGGTCTACCATAAACATCGGTATTCATTGCTGGTGGAAGAACAACCCAGATAAGCGGTATCTAATACCAAGTTTTTTACATGTAGAGCAAATCGGACCAACACTTTTTGGTTGACTTTTAGGTTTGCCTTGCACCTTAACCCCTTTTCCCTTTCCAGCCTTATCAGTCATTTTTACCAGCCTTACCGGGTTTCTATATTTTTTCTCTTCAAGCTCCTTTTGCTTCTTTTCCTTTATTTCAAGTTTTGAGAAAAAATTCGCTCGTGAGAACGCGGTGCGAAGTAATCTTTTTAACTGATAGCTTTACTGTGTCGGGAGGTGGGGACAGACCAAAAACATCGTTAACTCCTGCGCCCCAGGCGCAATGGCTGACTCGGAGGCATGATGTGCTGAGATAATACTGGGACCGGGGCCAATGCTACTGCTAGCAACGGGTTCTGATACAGGCGCAATGAAAGACTGGGCAACATGATGTGCTGAGATAACATTAGGAACGGGAACAATGTTACCAGAGGGTTCTGATATAGGCGCAGCGGTAGACTCGGAGGCATGGAGTACTGTGGTAATGTTGAGATTGGGACCATTTGTACCTGTATAATTCCGCTCGAGTCAACTGTGTATGAAATATTTCCATCGAGCACAGTGGCAATAAACTCCTTTTCGGAAACGACTTCATATGTGTTTTCAGTCGTATTTTCAGTACTGATCCCATTCACAGATCCAGTTTTATCCTTAAACACATGTATGCGTATTTTTGGTTGACTGTGGTCCTTGAATGCTACATTTCCTGTTCGACTTTTATATCTATTTTAACTGATGTCATCTCATTGCAAATTATTTTCGATTGTTTTTTTATCATGTAATTAGTGTAAATCTATTGACAGTTGAACCATAATACTTAGAAAGTGTTTAACCTGAAGTGCTGCACCCTTATTTCTGAACCGACTGCGCCTCCACTTCTGGAGGAATTACAGTCGGTCGACCCCGGGTAACTAGGTCATCGACCCGACCGCTGACCCGGTCCTGGATTGTCATGACTGGCAGTCCGCACACCGTATTTCTTCGAGGCTTTCCTCAGCGAGAGAGACTTGCATCTTACCGCATTCACGGCATCAGTGAGTTGCTTGATGGTATATATAGGCTTTTTTGTTTTAGACATGGCTCAAATACAAAGATAAAAACCAAATAGGCATATTAAGTGTATTTCCAAAATCAATCAAAATTTAATCAAACACACTAGCAAATAACTCCCGTGTCAGTCTATGCTGCGGGTTTTCATAAGCGTGGTAGCAACACTTCTGCCCACATCCAGTATAGCTACACTGCATATGTCTGAGCACCTAGCTATAGCTTAGTGCCTTCATCACCGCCCTTCGTGCCGCTCTCCATATGTAGGGATCACTCATCAGTTCTATAAGGAATGTTCGTATCTCTGTCAGCCCAATGTCACAAAAACTCATTATCAGTTATCATTTCCATGCCTGCATTAAAACCTCCGTGCTCTATTTTCACAATTTCCCGTGTTACATTATTTTGATAAGATACCATCTGGAAAAAAAGTAGAAATTGATTTTCAATTAAGGGAAATAAAAATTCTCTCAAAAAAAGGGGGAAAAACAAAGAAAAATAGTAGACGGTGAGGGATGCGAACCTGGATTTCCTGCATACGAAGCAAGTATACTACGAGGAGCGTTTATTATATAATGCAACTAGCCGTCGTATTCACGTTGTGTGAGGTTTACACGCAAAATTTGAAAATAATCTTACAGAATGAACCTTTAGTGACACTTTCTGAACATTTTTTTAACATCAGTGAAGATATAAGTCTATGACGACTGTTTGTTTGGGACATATTCATATACACTGCCTTAAAAAGAGGCAAAAAAGTTTAATGAATCTGCAAAGCTCGTAATGTTGGATTTATGAAAAATGCATTTTGCAGCAAAGTAATTTATTAAAAACGTTTGTTGTAACTGGAAGTATGTGTAAATATTACGAAAACGATGTTTTCAATACAAACCATCGATATAGTCCAAGGTAAAAAATGCCGTTTTCTTGGAAATATAAAAGTCGTGAAAATATAAAATTCCAATGAAAATAATAGTCAAAATCAGTTTGAAGTTATGCCGGAAAATGGTTTTAAATATATGGGTATAGAATTGAAGGGATACTCTAAAGATTTAATATAAAATCAACAATTTTAGTTACACCGCTCCAAAAATATTAAAGCCTGAAGTTGCTCTTTACTTTTTTAACAAATTTTGTCGCACTTACAACATTTAAGAAGCAATAAACCCAAAAATAAACACATTACAATTAAAAACTACTAACATTTTCAAATGGAAGATATAACAGTTTGTGGTTTAGGCAAAAGTTAACGCGGGACGGACGAAAAGCCCACTAGTTGTAAATTATGTCACGGTTTACGTACACATAGCCTTTCGTCCGGTGTTTGTGAAGAAGTTGACTTCCGCTTCCTCATTAAATTAATAAACAACAACAACAACAACACTTTATATTTTGGGATATTTTGGAACACAACACGTTATTTTGTTACAGTAACTTTATATATAAGGTAAACGTATTTACATTTAAATGCGTACTTTGATTTAATTAGTAAACTTTGTGACTGTCAGTACCTATTTATCTGCCAAATTGACTCGGAACTATTAATTTCCGCAGTGAGTAAACTGTCCGTAATTGTCTGCCGGTCTGTGCAAAGATGTCCTTGAATATCTGGTTGGCAATTTGCATAGAAATGCTGATGTCACCGGTCAACGTTTGTATATCATATGTGGCACAGGATAAACGATAATAACGAACAACATTTAGGACTATTGATCAAAAGTTTGTCCATTCAGCCCGAACATAAATGTATAAAGTATAGGTACATTAGGTGTATCAGACTATTTTTCACATGACATCATCAAAATAATTGACCAATCAGTGATCAATAAAATAAGACCTCCACATTCTGGTAGGGGGTAAACTCGGTGTTTATCGTTGGTGCTCAACTGACTTTAGCCCTTTATAAAACTAGTTTGTAGCGATAATTATATTAAAAGCTTTGGTTTTCATGGTCATCTATGTATCTTCTTTTGGTGTTGTCTGATTTTAAAACACCAATATGGATACATTTAATTTAAATCATGGTCAAATATTTTCATTTTTCATAAAGAGATTGAGGATAAAGTCCGAGTAAACCCTTTATTTTCACCTACTGAATATCTCGACCTACCGGAAGTTGACCTGATGTGAAAGTTATGAATTAAAGTAACAGTTTTTCTGTATAAAGTTAGTCATTATTTAATAGCCTAGAAGCTTGTGTTATTTTGTTGGCCATGCTACCACGTTCATAATAATAATATTGAATCAAGGAAAGAATTACAGGCCTGCCATTTCTTAGGCTTTGCGCCGGTAATTATCTTTTTTTTTTATTAGATTACCGGCTTACCGTTTTTTTCTGTTAGAATTGCCGGCTTTTTCAAACAAAAACTCATACATTTTATTAGTACACAATTTTTAACAAAAATTACCCAATAGACGACTGCGTGTGGTCAGCTGATGGCAACTAATTGGTGTGTACACCACAGTCCACCAATCAATTAGTCCAAATCGCCCGCGGCATCTTATGTAATTCGAGTTCTGTATATCAAAAACAGAAAATTGATATTTCACTTGCTTTTTCTAGTGTTTTTAAAGTTAGCTATTTTTAATGTGGTAGTGTTACATTTTCGGTCACTTGCATATTGCAGTTGAAGTGTTTCTTTAAATCTCATCATTAAAACACATAGGCATAAAAATAATGTACATACATACTAATAAAAATAATGCACATACATACTAATAAAAATAATGCACATGCATACTAATCTGTGAATAAGTCATTAGGTTTGTGGTTTAACACATTTAAAATGCACAAATGCCAGGATTCGACAATTAAATTACAAGAGACTATGAATATCCAGCATATTCATTTTTTATATACACGTATAGAAAATAAGATAATACATGTTAATCTTTATTATGCAAGATCGACCTAATATGACCGGACAAAATATAACACTGTAAATAAAATAACAAAATCCTGACAGATTAAAAGTGTATTCAAGAAATAAGATTTATAAATTCTTTCCGATAAAACAACTTATTCATCATTTTGCTAAAGCATCATCTAAATAGACTGACTTTTTTTGCTAGGGGATAGACAAGGTCTTTATCCTAGATGCTTAACCAATTTACTGTAAAACTTAAAAGTATTTATGTGTGATTCTTATAAAATCCTGCATATACATGTATATGAGTATTTATATGATATATGTATCCGTTTCAAAATTTAATCTTAAAAATTGGTATCTTTTTACTCTTAGAAAGATTTTTACTTCACTATTGAACCTAAGGATTAAAACCGAGTAACACAGATTGTATGACCTACTGAAAATAAGGTGAACTCTCAACATCTGGGTAATGGAAAAGTATGACTAAGATAAAACAGAATGTAATATGTTGTATACACATTGTAACTTTCTTTTTGTCAATCGCTTTTGAAAATTGTCGATTCTGAAATTTTCACTTTGCACGCTCAAATTCAGCATTTCCAAAAATCTCAGGCTTTTTCTTAATTTTATAATGGTAGCCCTGGAATGATATGTATCAGTAAGACAAATATATGGTCATCAACATGTTTACCTATGATTTGCAGGCAATATCAGACTTTTATTTATAAATAATGCTTGCCCAATATGTTGTTGATACACACTGGACATTTTTCTTATGTTACAGTATTGCCTCCGAGAATATGAGACCCAAACTGTCACAAGTATGTGAAACAAAGATGGATATTTAGACTGAAAAAACAGAAAAGATCCAAATACATAACCTATCCTGATGAATCTTTTCAAAGATGTTTGAGCATTATTTAAGATGGCATCACCAGCTTTCATAGCAGCCTGTTGCCTTGGAAATGACACCGTTGTCATCAATGGTGATGAATCTCTGGACACTGTCGTGTTTGAAGAAAAGGTTGTCAGTGTCGTTAGCTTGATATTTGCCATTACAAGCTCCGTAGGGATCGTGATTGTTCTGTGTCCATGGCAACACAGGGAACACGGTTCATCGACATGGAGACCAAAACTGAAGTTGCAGAATCCAGGTCTGAGTCATGTAATGACTTGCATTATTGTATCCGGGATTCTGGCAAATATAGGTATGTACATGTATTATAACATATTTTTTATTACATACTGTACTGCTGATACATTAGTGTATAAAAATAATTAGTCTTATCCTAAGGCCAAACAAAAAAATACCTGTGTTTCCGGTGGCCCAACCGACCCTATTTTTAAGGGGCCGACCCTAAAACTTTTTATGAAAAAAAAAAATAAATAAAAAAAAAATATATTTTTGTATTTGTTCTGAACAATGATTTATCACAATATATCGAGGTAAACTGACATCACAGAGCAACTTTTAGCTGTATCATCAACTTGTATGGGTTTATGAGATAAATACATGTAGAATCTCACAATATCTTGCTCCAAAAAAAAAAAAAAAAATGCCTTACCTACCGACCCTATTTTTTTAGAGCATGCAATAGGAAACACACCTATTTTTTTGTTTGGCCTAAGTAATTAGTTATCACTTTTATTACATTTTTATGGGTGAAAGATGGGATTTCTCAGTGAAATAATATTCAGAATCGCTAAATTTTAATAACTAACTCCAAATACAAAAATAACTACCGTAACTGTGACATTGAGTCATGAAGTCAGTAAAGTGCAATCTCATTAAAATCAGACCCTTTATCACGCTACGATACTCTACACTATAGCAGAGAGTATCAAAACTTTTTAGGGTTTGATTTTAATGAGATTGAATACAGTGTTGCTGACTTTGACGTCGTCTGAAGATAGCCTTCAATAAAGCAAAAAATGTTGATTATGATCATAGATAAATGATTTAAGATGTAATAAATAGATTATTTAACTGCTGCGTTCGATTATATAGAAAACCTTCACTCCATGGTAGGCGTGTTTTGTTTTTTCACTCGAAAAGAACTACACGCCTACCAAGTCGTGCAGAATTTCCATGTTATCGATTCCAGCAGTTAAATTATCTCTCCTTATTTACCTAAATAATGCTATCGAGAGCAAATACATTGAGGTTATTGATTTGATGCCTTTTACCATTTTATATCAAAATATATATACTGAAAGAAATAAGTTTAGCACGGTCTTTGCATATCTAGCTTAAAGAAACTGAATGTTTATTTTATAATGTGAAGCATTTTATAACTTTGGCATGTCAGAAAGTGTTCTTGTTATTATGTGTGATTCAAAGTAAGTATCAGAGTTATCTCCCAATTATATAAAACAAAAAAAATCACATTAAAAATAAGAATATTATCAAGAACATGGTTAAACTTTATTAAATAACTATTCTAAACGCAAAAACAATTGACATTTACCTTGTCATTATAATGAAATTACGAACGAAAGTTTTAAATTATAAAATTATCTCCCTTTATATTGAAATAAGAACGAAATTATAATTTCTGTAAAGCAGGTAAATTAAAACATGTTGCTACTTTTTTCGCGGATATCGTTTAAAAATAATGTCCTTCATATACTTGTTATTTATGTTAATATTAGCGTTCATGGCGGCTGAAGCACATAACATTGAATCTGCTCCATGGGATTTACCATGTTATTTATGTGCTAAACTTATTTATTTCAGTATATATATATATTGAAATGTCAGAGTCTGCTCTAAGAGCTCTTTAGTTTGACATGTTATTCATGTTATTACTGTTCATAAATTTATTTACAAAATGCATAAAACAACATGTGGAAGTATAAAGAACTGAACTAGATATTGTTGAAATAATAATACTCAGTCTGCATATTATCCTTGACAATGTCATAGATTAGTTCACGCTAACATAATCTTAAAACACAGCATGTCTATAATGGTA